>PVKM010003672.1:24814-56289 GCA_004027735.1 Carollia perspicillata | reverse complement strand
AGGAGCAACAGTTGGCTCCTTGCTTTATTTGGCAGGAAAGTTACTTTTCACAACATGTAAACAAATATCAAAAAGCCTATATGAGGAAGGAGTCCCGTGTAATCTTCCAAAACCTGATTTTATAGGCATAACCTATTCCACTCCCACATATATACTCAACAGTCACCAACAAGTGCACCAAAAACATGTACAAGATAACAAGAGCAGCTTCATTCATAACAGCCCCACAGTGAAAACAACCCGTATGTCCATAATTGGAATGGATGAATTGTGGTTATATTCATGTAAAAGAATAATAATCAGCAATGAAAATGCATAAACTACCACATCATGCAGCAATATGAGTGAATCTCATAAACATAATTTTAAGTCAAGAAGCCAGACAGAAAAGAATATATACCATATGATTGCTTTATTAAAATCTCAAGAACAGGCAAGCCTCATCTATGATATTGGAGGTTACGAGACCACCCATCTTCGTGTGGGAGAAAGGGGACAGTAACTGGGAACGCACGCCCTGGGGCTTCTGGGATGCTGGTCATGTTCTATTTCTTGTCCTAGGAGGTAGCTGTATGAGTGTGTTGTCTTCGTCCTAATTCGTCAAACTGTCACTTTGATTTGTGCATTTTTCTATATGCATACTGTGCTTCAATTAAAAATATATTAAAATGTTAAATGCAAACTAATAAAAACAAAATAATAAAAATGTACTTAAAAACATTTTTACTAAATTGACTAATACAAATATATGGAGAAGTTGCCTTACTGGATCAGACTGATGGACAATTCCATCTAACTGTCTTTTAATGAAGCCAAGACAGGTGGGTTGGAGTTGATAACTATGGTGTTATCAAGTTAAACTTCTTTCTTTTATCCAAATAACTTGTTCTGAAGCTCTAATCTAATAATCCTTTATTACCGTTTCTTAATTACTTTATTGTTGTCTAATTACAGTTGTCTTCCTTTTCTCTCCCCACCACTCCCCACAGCCCCAGCCAAACCCACCTCCCTCCCTTGCTTCCACCCTCGCCCTTGGTTTTGTCCATGTGTCCTTTAGAGTGTTTCCTGAAAACCCTTCTCCCCACTGTCCCCTCCCTCTCCCCTCTGGCTATTGCTAGACTGCTCTTAATTTCAGTGTCTCTGGTTATCTTTTGTTTGCTTTTTTCTTTTGTTGACTATGTTCCTGTTAAAGGTGAGATCATATGGTATTTGTCCCTCGCCACCTGGCTTATTTCACCATTATTGCCTTTTTAAAGTTACATTATTTTTACTTATTTGATTTAACAAGTTCCATATATTTATTACTGCTATGAAAAATATTTCCTCTGTGTATTAAATAATCTGTTTTAAGCCTCAAGGGGTAGGTACCCCACCCATCCTAATAACCCCAAAATTAATAAGTCCACTTTTCTACACATATTTCATTATTTTGTCAACGTGTTTAGTATATTCATTCCCCGTTCATATTTCCAAGTTCACAGTTCTGAGATTGTCATCTCTGTTGATAGAAACTCAGATCTGAAGTGTCTTTTTAGTGATGCATTTCTGGCGTGCTTTCTGAGCATTTTAGCTGCCTTCTTTGGACCTACTCTGCATTCATTGTTGTTCCTAAGGTTTCGATGTGCAGTAGATGAAGTAGGTGAGCTCTGCACTGCCTGAGCATCCCTCCCTCCCGTGTGCAGCTTTCTGTGCTTCTGGGGCAGCTATAAGGAAGATAACCACTGTGGCCTGAATCACAGCTGTTAGCTCACCTTTCACATATGTTATTGAAAAATATATTATTTGTATTTACCACACTGAAGTTATCTGTCCACCTCAGTTTTGGACCACTCACAGAAACTTCCACTAGGTTTCTAAAATGAATGGTACTAGAAATTCTTAGAAGTCCTTGATTCTCTTTGCAAAGTTGACATCAGTGTGTATTCCTGCCTTCCAAACAATTATAAGCCACTTAAAAATGCATGAGCCCAGCATCAACTTTAATGTGACCCTACATTTAGCTTTGCTGATCCAGAGAAATATGTATATGTATAATTTCTTAGTTTATATTGCCTGGCATTAATCTGGCTTCTTATCCTTGATAATATATTTTCCTAAGTCTATAATAATATATATATTTTAAAAGATTTTGGCATAAAACCTACTCTATGGCCTTTTGAACATCTAATACATATATCCAACAGTTGATAGTTATCTAAATAATGACAACAATAATAACTAACATTGGGAGCTTACCATGTACTGAGGACCTTGCTAAGTGACTGCATGTTTTTATCTCTTTTAATCCTTTCTGATATCACAGGAGGTGAGTGCTATCGCCATTCCAAGTTCACCTGGCTGAGGTCCCCTATCTCTCCCAGGGCAGAGCCTTGATGTGAATTCAGGTGTGCTTGCTGCTGTTCACATTAATACAAATACCCTAAATACCCTTTAGCTTATTGAATTTTCTTAACAGAGCTAGATATACCATATTGTGTGAAATATTATGACTCTTAACTATCCACTTTTAAATTAAAGCACCAAAATGCATTTCAAAGCTATAAATATTAAGTTATTTTTGGATTAGGGATGCTCTTAAATTACCTGGCACCATTAGCATTGGCAATCAAGACTGGAATGTAAATAGTAACAAGTTAAAGAGTAGTTGGAAAAAATACTTGGCTTAAAGTTTTGGTACAAAGAAAAGAACAGAAAAAAAATTCCCTTTTTTGTCTAATTTCACTGCTGCAGGATAATGTTGCACTGGAGGTATCTTTGGTAAACAAACATGTAAGTGGGATTATTATTCCATTACCTCTTTAATTATGTTTGTTACTTTAGTTTTTCCTACTGCTTTCTATTCTCAAGTAAGAAGGTAATGGAATTAGTGTGACAGCCACATGTTTAGTGTTGATGTTTAAACTGTACTTTAATTTTAAAGGACTACGATAAGTGCCCAGACACTACCCTGCAGCTATCTCAAGGAAGAATTACATAAACCTCTAGAGAAAAAGTCGTGATAATTAATCAACAGAAACCTCGTTTAAAATGAAGTTGGGAGGCTACAAGAGACAACTCACACACATGTCACTCAACACACGCTTCTGACCCCAACAGGAGAGACATACCTTGCATCTCTGACAGGAAGTGATGTGACTGCACTACCTCAGCAAGAGGAAGAAAAGATTCCTTTTCGCCCAGTAATAGCTCAGCCAATGGGAAATTGCCATAATTCAGCCAATGAGAAGTCACTACACTTCAAACTTTCAGTTTCCTCCAATGGACTCTTTGTTTATAACAGCCCTCCCAAGTTTATAAATGGGTGCTCCGGACTTGTATGTGGCTTACCTTTAGACCACACGTCTTGAATTGAAATTCTTTTTTGTTCCTGAATAAACCCATTTTGCTAAGGAATACCAGGCTGTCTATTTAAGGTCAAAAAAGTTAAGGACCAAGGATTCATTGAGAACATACTATTGTATATAAATATATATAAACAGAGTCCACTCAACTGGAAACTTTGAACTTTACAGGTAAGTAAGTTACGGTCACTACCAAAATGTGCTTCTCTCCTTTAAAACAGGCTCAAAAGAGGAGAAAGATATTTCAAATGGCTGAGTTCAAAATGAGCTGCAAGAAAAAGTCTGACAGTGAAGAACTGCTGGACAGAAGTGAACTGGCATGAATTTCATTTTAAAAGAAATATTTTTATCCCCAACATCATTAGCTCTGCAACTAAAGCAAGAAGAGCACTTGAAAATTAATTACACATCTATTGAAAAAAGGAGATGAGCCAATACACACAGGCCCAGAAAAGGCTCGTTAGCTGAGTGTGTTAATGCAAAAGCTCTGAGGTCATGTAATACTCAGTGCAAACCTCAGTCAGCTCTGGGAATTGGGCAATGAAGAAAGAGGGCTGATGGGACCTGAAAGAGATGTATTCACTGCAAGTATAAGCCAATTTTGCTGAGATTGAACTATCTCCTCAGATAATGAAATACTCACCAGGAATAAGATTTTCCATGAAGAAAAAGAAAATAATAACCCCAGATCTCCCCGCTGAGTCTGCCATATCTGTCCTAACTGCAGTTGCAGAGGAGGCAGGGAGGGAAGAGAGGCAGGGAGGGAGGGAGGAAGGGTAGAAGGGAGGGAGGGAGCAAGGGAAGAAAGGAAGGAGAAGGGAATGACAACTTGTCCTTTGTCCAAAAGGCAGTATAATATTTACAATGAGGTTAAGAGTATGGTGTCTAAAATACCCTCAAACTACCATATTTTACCCTTTTAGCCTGCTATGTGTTTCTTCACAATGTTTATTAATAGTGGAAATGAGCAGAGAACATCCATCCATTTGCCAGCTGTCATGTATTTTCTCCACTACAGTGTAAGCAGCTCCATGCAGGCAGACATGTCGTGTCACTGCAGGCGTACCTCCAGCTCCTGCGATGACACCTAGGACAGTAGGCACTCAAAATATATCTGTGGAATGACAAGTGAGTAAATCTATTGATTAGATAATTAATTAACTGGGGTATCCATATACCTTGCCTTTTCACAATCTTATGATCTGAACTCCCTTTACCCCATCAGGCATAGTGACATGGAGGTGGGGGTGCCGACCTTACTCCCCCAGGCCAGAGCCCAAGTTAGCGTGTGTGTGCACGCTAACACGCATTTGCTTAGGCAAAGAAATCCCAGCTGAAAAGAGAAAATATACTCTGATAGAAAGTGAGAAGGCAGGAACAGGCAATTTAAAAGAAAAGTTGCAAAACATACCCTCTGTTAATTAAAATAGTAATGAAATACCAGTTTTTTAAATATTTGCCACTTGGATATAAAGAAACTATCCATTTTTGCACGTGTATAGTGAACAAAGCACTTTTCCACGCTGCTAGTGAAAGATGTTCTCTTCACTCCGTGTAGTCTTCCATGGAGGGGGCCGTCAATGGCGATGTCTGTCCTGCCATGGAGGTGAGTCCAAGATGGCACAGACCCGACACGAGGGAGATGATGGGAAATTGTGCTCGGGAGACTGATTCTTTAGTTGCGGAAGATCACCACAGATATTTAAAGATATTAAACTTGTTCAGACAAATCAATTCCCAAAGATTGACCTACTTACTCTTCAACTGACTTTGAAGAAAATTTCCAAGGACCTCTAGAGAAGAAGAAATTAAAAAAAAAACATTATCTTTTTCATTTTTTCACTGATTTTTTAAAATTTTATTTTAATTGTTGTTCAAGTACAGTTTTCTGTCTTTTACTCCCATCCCACCCCACCCACCCACATTGTCTTTTTTAAGAGGCAAAGCTTAGAAGGATGCACTATCTAAAAACCAAAGCAAGCAAATTATCCTGTAAGCATCCAGGTCTTACAAAGCCAAAACCCCACAGAATCACATCATTATCTAATAATACAGTAAGGAAGAGAGTAAGAAAGGAAATCCCCCCATCGAACCATGTGCCAGGCATAGTCCTAGGGACATATTGTGGCCCTTTCCACATACGTTCTCCCTTGAAAGTCAGTAGCTTTGCTTTAGAAGTATATTTATATATATAGGAAATATTTATGTGTATACATATGTGTGTGTGTGCTGGAGGACACCTGAACAATCTGATATTTTGTATTAGCTAAAACAATCTTTAACTGGGTTCTCAGTTTGTTTTTCATGAATGTAGGTTAGTTTAATAATGAGTCATTGGCCAATCAGAGCCATATGAAATCTTTATGTTTCAGTCATTATTTTCCTAAAGTGATTTCAAGTAAATGGAAATATATTTTTCTATACATTTTTTAAAGAATCAAAAGCAGTTTCGGACTTTCTTAAATAATATCCTTCTCTGAAATAGCACACAAGGAATGTCACCACTACAAAGAAAATGTAAATCCTGAACATAGCAATTTTGGTGATGTAAAAGTCAAGTTGTTTAGTCCCCAGAGCTAGCTGGTGACAAATGGGCAGGGGTCATGATGATTCAGCTGTGGGAAGTGAGAACCTTTACCACGGGACGTACTGCCATGTGTTTCCACTGGTCCCAAGAGGGACCTACTGGAGGGGGTAAGAAAAAGTTACTCCTTTTCAATTTCCACCCCTCTTCACTGAGCAGTAGACTATGGTTCTTCTGTTTTCTATTGTTACCTCTCAACCAAGTATAATTTCCAGAATTCCTAAAGAAGAATGGAGAAAAATAATACTAAATACAACTTATTACCCAAAACTATTCTAAACCCTTTCCATGGAAAGTCCTCATTTCTGTCTCTCCTTTCCTCCATACCCTTCCTTACAAGTAACAGACTATTCATTCCCCTTAGTGCCTTAAGTAAGAAAGACAAACCTTCACTTCTACTGTCAAATCCAGAGTATCGCAGTTCCACCATCAGCTGGACCCGAATCTCTGATTCTCTCTTGGCTCTTAGCCTCATGAGCATAAAATGGCTGCCTCAGCTCCAAGCGTTATACTCGCACTTCAGACTGCCAGAGGCAGAAACAAGGGTAGGGAAGTGGTATTCTAAAGAAGATCGTATAATTTATCATTTGAACTAGATTTTTTTAAGTGAAAGAGGGCAATATTAGTAATTTTTAAGCCTCATCTGAGAACATTTTTTCATTGCTTTCAGAGAGAGAGGGAGAGAGGAAGGTAGAGAGACATCAGTGCAAGAGAGAAACGTCGATCGGTTGCCTCCCTTATGCACTCGTTCTGAGGATCCGATGCACTGGTACCAGGGAAAGTAGGCACCCAAACTGGAGATCGTAGGTGCCCAGAGGACTGAACCTGCAACCTAAATATGTGCCCTGGCCAGAAATCGAACCCACAACCTTTTGCTTATGGGGGGGGCGGTGCTCCAACCAACTAAACCACACCAGCCAGGGCCAATATTAGTAATTTTACTAATACACATAAACCATCACTGTCTTGGGAACACTGGGATATATGCTGGCCCTGCTTACTAGAGACAAAGGCACTTCCCAGAAGCCTAGTGGGGTTGGAAGGAGCCTCCCCCCTCTCCTGAGCATGTCACCATCCCGATAGGCTTCTGTTAGCAAGGAAAAAGGTGTGTTAGCTGCCGAGTAGGCAACATACTGTATCTGTCATAATTCCAGCCATCAGTCCAACCTATGAGAATAGAATTGAGCTTCCACGTCAGGTCTTAGAAATAGAGAAGTAGGCCTGCTTTGCTGAGAACAAAGCTGCAGCAGGAGGTAGAGCTGTGGTGGTGGTGACAGTCCTTCCTCCAGCCTTCAGTCCTCACAAATCCCCTCACTAGACACAAACCTTTCTACTGCTCCATCGAGGTAGTATTCTCAAAGTGCACAGAGAAATGCCCTACTCTTGGCAGGAGCTTACAACTGCTTTTTCAATGAGTGAACATTCCTTAGCCCAAAAGGCAGACAGCCACTCAGAGGCCAGGATGCTCACACTGGGAGACGTATTTCAGCCGGAGAGTCAGGCAGAAAGGCATTGATATTCTCAAAGATGAAAATTCCAAAATAAACACCTTGAGCTTTATTCTAGTTTCATTCTCCAAGTCATTACAATGCAGTACTGCCTCAGATAATCTCTAACCATCCCATTTTTAAAATAATTTCATGTACCTTAAACCCAAACATCACAAACTCCTGAGGTTATTAGAAGGGTGGCAAGTGGTCACACAGATATGCAATTACAATCTTTGTTATCCTTTCTTACAGCATCTGAAAACAGAAAATCAACATTCTGTTGCAAGACTTTGTTTCTTATGGTAGGAACACATATGTTACATGACTTAAAATCTATAAAATTCAGGGGTGCCCAACCTGTGGTCCACGGGCCACATGCGGCCCAGCATGACTATGAATGCGGCCCAACACAAAATTGTAAATTTACTTAACACATTATGAGATCTTTTTGTAATCACGTGTTGCAATGTATTTAATATGTGGCCCAAGACAACTCTCCTTCCAGTGTGTCCTAGAGACTCCAAAAGGTTGGATACTCCTGCGAAATGCTGGGGGTGCTGACCTAGTTCAAGGTCAATATGTCCATAACCAAAGGGGAAATACTCCCTGTCAGATTTCGACTTTCCTTTACATTTAAACAGTATGATAGTTAAGGTCCCCAAACCAAGGCTTTGGCATGCAGCATGAAAAATACTTTTAAACCCTTCTTATATTTCCATTCTTAAATCTTCATTTCTAGCTGGAATAGTTGAAAATGAAGAGGAGAGATGAAGAGATACTTTTTCACATTCATCAAAGTCTGACGGCTGACTTCAGCTGCTGGGGCTTCAGTCTTGTGGAGACTGATGTGGGACGCGTGTGCTCGCACGTGCAGATGTTGGGGGCGTGTTGCTGTTCCCTCAGAAAGAATTACACTCATTCTCCACACCTCCAGGAGCAGCATTGCCAAAATGCCTGAGGACAGGAAATTAGCCTGTATGTCAACTGTTGGCCCTTCAGCTTGTGAAATATTGAAAATCCCTAATTAAGTGGAAGGCAATGGAAATCAGGCAAGATTCATGGGTTCTAACATCATTATAATCCCACTACTCCAAAGTCATGGATTCTACTCTGTTTGTAGAGTGTTAGAGAAGCATGTCCCTTTTCATGACTGTACAACATGCTCAAGAAATAGAGAGACCTGACTGTGTTTTAGGTTTTGACTCTGGTGTCTATTTACCGAGGAGGATCGGTGCTCTCATAAATGTCCTTTCCCAAATGATAGTATATGGACTCTAATCACTCTAGTCTATTTTAGCTAAATCTTTAGTATTTCATTAGTATTTCAGTTCACTTTGAAATTGTTCAAAAACAACAAAAATTCAACTTAAACAGTAAAAAGCATTCTGTTTCTTATGTAATGAAGATAACAGCAGCACTGACTTTACAGTGATCACCTTTTGGCTGTCTTTTTTCATGTAGCAACAAAGAAATGACGTCATAGGGAAAGATATTCATTCAGAAAGTGCTTTCCAGGAAAGGGACTTTCTGGACTTAAATCATTGCCAAGGGGCAGGGGAGGGAAGTGGCTTTGTGTCTATCAGAAAACTAAGTGAATTTGTTACAGTCTCCTGCAAAGGTCCAGACTGAACCCTAAGGTCACCACGTAAGGTTCACCTTCCACCTTGGAAAACCTTGTCGATTTCTGTGCTTTGCGGTTCCTCATGCAAAGCTCACACATCAAATATATCATCCCAGGAAAAGCACAGAAGTGCATATGTAGGCATTGGATTCTATCCAAGAATATTAGAGGGTTGACAAACAATCAAGCATATTTGCAGGTAAAATCTTTCTTTTCTTCAGTTATCATCTCTAAAAGCCACAGATATATGTTCTGTGCGTGTGCTTTTAACATGCCCCATTTATCTTAGCCTAAAATTGTATACAGCGAGTCCTTGGATAACATTTTATTCAACATCCTTTCATTATAATTGATGAGGACAAAGTAAATGGGTTCCAGGCCAGGCCGCCGTCTACATGCGGTTTGCCCACTTCCCCTGTCTGCGTGGGTTTTCTCCGGGGACTCTAGTTTCCTCCCGAAGCCCAAAGACGTGCACGTGAGGTGAACAGGAGTGCTTCAACTGTCTCAGTGTGAGTGACTGTGGGTGTGTGTGAGTGCACACTGCAGCGAAAGGGCGTCCTGTCCAGGGTGGGTCCCACCTGGCCTCCTGAGCTGCTGGCAGAGGCTTCTGCCACCTCACAACCCAGATTAGAAAATCGTTATCTTTGTTGGGGTTCATTTAGTTTGGTTTTTGGTTTTACAGTGTAAAATTTTTATGTTTAGAATTAGCCAGCTACGCTCAGTTTAGATGCTCCCAATTTCGGTGGCAACATCCAAAGCTCATAGTTGGGAGCCAGTTGAACATAAGCCTGCTTCTCTCCATCAGGCCTGATCAGGGCATTGACCTTGGCCACATCAATGTCATAGAGCTTCTTCACAGCCCATTTGACCCTGTGCTTGTTGGCCTTGACATCCGCTATGAACACAAGTTGTCCTCTGTCTTCCCCACAGCTGACCCGTTAGCCAGGGGAACTTGATGATGGCATAGTGATCAAGCTTGTATCTCCTGGGGCGCCTCTCCCAGGATATCTGGGCTGCCTTCAGAGCTGGAGTGTCTTTGGTCTCAGAAGCAGATCTTCTGTCTTTGTGACTGTGGGCGCCTTTCAGCGCTGCTTTCTTTGCCTTCGAAGCCTTTGCTTTGGCTTCGGCTTTGGGAGGAGCAGGGGCTTCCTTCTCCACTTTCTGTGCCATCTTCATGAAAAACTACCTTACCTGTTTTTTATCAACCTTTCTTAAATGTATATATATCTCACATTTACTTAAATGTTTCCTAATAGAAGTGTTTGGGTCCTTTAGAAGTTTGGTGATGTTTTTGTGACCAGAAATATGCCATAGGAATATAACTCTTGTTTGTATCGATTAGTCTAGAGTAAAACTGGTTTCATTACACATTGTTTCTCTTCAAGTTGCAGTTGCCAAGATCCTATGGATGAGGACTTACCGTATTGCTTGGCAAAATGGGCATTTCACCAGACAATGAGTGATTGGCCTCAAGCTTCCCGGGCAGCAGTAGTTAGCTCAGTGAGGTTCTCAGTAAAGACAAGTCTAACCCAGGGAGGCACCTGTAGAAAAAGGGATTAGAGGATAAAACAATTCCAATAACAAGGTTTTTGTTCCCAAACTGACTCTGCACTCTTCAATTAAAAACTAAAATCCCTAAAGAAGTGCAGTTGCTCTCAGTATGTGAGTTTACATTGTCCTCTTCTGAATATAAATCAAGTCTCCCCTATGGAATCAAACGCTAAACATAGATTGGACTGCCTAGAGGTAGCAAAGCCAACATTTAATGTGAGACCTCCACTCTTGAAACTCACAGGTATCAAAATAAAGCTTCTCTGCTATGTGACTCTTTTGTTCTAGAACTTGAGTTCCTTTTTCACCTCTGTACTACATAGTGACATGAAAAGATGCTAGATTTTTAAAAACATGACACACAGAAATAAGACTGTAAGACAGAGTAGTTATTCTTGGTTGTAAAACTATGGATAGTATTTATATTTATATTCTTCAACTAGTCTTAGAACTTTTTAGTGAGTATGTTATTTGCAGAGAGAAAAATAAATGCATAGAAAATGAATAGTCACAAAAATTATATTGTTGATGTATTCTCTTTCTAAAATAAAGCTCCTGCATTTTTTCTAAATGCAAATCTTATGCAGTTTCCCTCAGTAAGTTCATTTTCTATTCAACTTCTTATTTCACTTTTTTCATTTCTTTAGAATTTTCAGATTTCTTTTAGGTTGGGAAGGACTGTCTCTTTGGTCCTCTTAAACAACTTTTACACTTTAGTTGAATACAAATAGATTATATATACTGTGTTGTAACACATAAATATCTTCCAAGCACCTATGTATTGCTTCTTTACAGAGAAATGTCTCAAGGGTAGGAAATTACTTATCTATTCATTGTGAACTGCTGTAGCTATGAGGACTTAAGTGGAAAAATAATACAGAACCTATTCTCTTACCTGAAAGTTTTATTTATTTATCATTCTTTCAAATGTTCCAAAAACTAATCAGCTGAAGCCCAAGAGTCCTGACTGATAAAGTGTGGAAGAGTTGTTCTAGATTTGGGAGACTCTGAGGGCAGGGTTATCAACTTTCTGCCTCTTGCAAAATACAACTTTAATAGTGTCCCAGCAGAATACTTGATTTTGAGGAAGGCCGCATACCAATGAGCCTGCCAGGTCCGTTAGCTACAAAATGTAGTTGCAGGTAAATCATTTAACCGTGCCTGCCATGCACTCCAAGAGCCCCTTTTAAAGACAATTTCCACATGGAATTGAAATTATTCACATACACGTCTCACCCTCCAGGCAGGAGGGCTCCATGGGGGCAGACCACTTGCGTCTCCTTCCCACTCGGTCCCTCTCAGAGTGCTTGGTATGTAGTTGATATTTATTAAATATTCATTCCATGACTCACTTAACAGTGTGTTGATTGTTTTAACTATTGGGTGTACATAGCTTTAACAAGAAAACACTTTTATAAGAAAGCTTTTGTGATAGACACAGTTAGCCACAGCATGACACTTCAATATCTCCCTCTGCCAAAATCTGCTTCCCCCTCCCTTCTTTTCACAGGTGTTGATCCTAATCAATAGCAGGCACCCCCAAAGGCTGTTTCAGCATCTGCTTCCAGAGAATCCAACCCGTGAATGCCTGGACATAAAATATAAGACAGCTCAAACCTCAAGGCAAAACGTTTTAATGGCATCTGCGCAAATGTCTCACCCTCACATCCTTGCTTACCCAACCCCCAAACAGGTTCCTTCCATCGACATACCCTCTCCAGTGCTCTTCATTCTTTTATGTTGCTTTGGTTTCCTCCTAGCAATATCTCTCCCGCATTGTTTGCCTGCTTACTGTCTCCTGGAGTAGAAGATAAATTCCATAAAGCAAAGACTTTGACTTGTTCATTGCTGTGTGCCCAGCATCTAAGAGCACTGCTGAGTACAGTAGGCACTCAATAAATATTTATTGAGTGAATAAAATATAGCTAGATTTATTATCTTAGAAACACAAATGGGAAACCTTAGGAACCAGGTTCTCTATACTGAAATTTTAATAAGAGTTTCTTTCTAGGGTTAATTTTTTCAAGTTATTGAATGTACCAAATATTCTCAGCAGCTAATTGGATTCAGTTGTTATAACTAAAAGCCTTTGTGCAATCATGGAAATAATTACTAATTCATAAATCCCGAACAAACATAAATCTAAGGCAGACCTCATAGAATGATCATCCACCTTCTCCTTCTTGTTGTAAGTTGGTTTGGTTTCCATGTAACCTTTTTCTGTATTTTGTTTTGTTTTCAGAGGAGACTTCATGGGTATTTGTTTCAGGATGATCTCATCTCTCATAAGATAGAGAAGGAAGAAGGAATGACCAGGAAGAGAAGGGAATAACGCTAGTCTATGTGGGCTTAGCCTGCTCATTAATTCACTTTAAAAGTATGTATTTAAAAGTATGTATTGAATGACTCCTCTGATCAGAGCATAATGCTAAATTCCTTACCTCATATAGAATATGCTAGTGGGGAAGACAAATATTAGATAGGTAAACAGATAAGCAAACCAAGTAATTATAGCTTGTGAAAAACACTTTGAAGGAAAAAATAGAATACTATATATGATAAAGAGTGAATGGGCAAGGTGGGATTAGTGTTAAGACAGGATGATCGTCTTCCCTAAGGAGGTGCCATATAGGCTGAGACCTGAAGCACAGGAAGAAACCACTCATGCAGTGACCTGCTGGAAGGCAGATTCCAGGCAGAGGGAAAAGAATGAGCAAAGAGCAGGAGGCAGGAATGAACTTGGTGGTTTGAGCAGCACTGGGACTAGCATGAGGCACTCACTGAGGTTGCAAAAGTCAAGGGAGGGTGTGCCAAAAACCTCAGTGATCAAGATGAATAATATTTCAATGCAAGAAGAGTGAAGGGATTAAGCAAAGGAAATAAAGACTCATGGACACAGACAAGAGTATGGTGATTGCCAGAAGGAAGGGCGGTTGGGAGGAGGCAGAAGAGAGTAAAGGCGGGGATAAACGGTGATGGAAGGAGACTTGACTTGGAGTGGTGAACACACAATACCATATCAGATAATGTGTTATAGAATTTTACACCTGAACATATATAATTTTATTAACCAGTGTCATTCCAAGAAATTCCATAAAAATATAAATTAAAAAATCAAATGTAAGGCAAAAGACCCATCATCAAATATTGATATTGAACAGAATATCAATATTTTCAGTGAGGACAGACTTGGTATTACCGACTTTTCTTTTGTCTCAAGCTGCAGTATAGATGGTACTGACCCTATTTTTAAATTGTTGATGTTTTATGAGCCATTCACCTCACCAGTCCCAGGTATAGGAGTATGAAACAGAAGCCCGACGGTGTGACTGGAGTGTAGTAAGTAAGAGGAGGATGATAGGAGAGGGAAGCAGGGGCCAAGTCCTTCAGGCCATTGTAAAAGTACAGATTTTATTCCTGGGCCATGGGAAGTCATTGAGGTGATTTAAGCAATGGTGCATTATGCTTCTGCTGGCATTTTAAAAAGATCATTCACCCCATGGGTGCAAGAGCAGAAGTGGGATGACTAGGGAGGAGCTCAGATAGGGGTTGCCCCAGACACGTGCAGTGGAAACATATTTTGGAGATAGAAACAAGGCTTCCTGATGTAATGGAGTGGAGAGAATGAGGGAAAGGGGGAAATCACAATGACTCCTCATTTCTGATTTGAGCTGAGTGGGTGGTGGTATCATTTACTGAGATAGGAAAGACTGAAGAAGGAGCAAATTGGAAGAAAGGGTGCAAATCAAAAATTTTATTTTGGTTTGTTTGTGTCTTAAATGCCCTTGAGCCATATACTGTATCAAGTGGGCAACTGGAAATATGAGTTTAGATTTGAGATGAGAGATCTGACATGCAGGTAGAAATTTGAGATACAGCGACATAGAGATGACTTTCAAAGCTCTGCAAATAGATCAAAACATCCAGAAGAAAGTTTAGAGCAGTGCTTTTCAATCTTAACTGCTCATTAGAGTTGCTATCAGTTCACATTTCACCTCCAACACTTCACACTTTTCCCTTCACAGTACTTCCCACGTGTGAATGTAACTAACTTTTTAACAGCAGAGCTCCATTTGCCTGCCCTCATCCTGAGTGCCATTGTCATCCCATCTTTTATTTCTACATTCATCATAAACTCTACCTTAAAATGTTTTTTTTTTTGCTTTGAGGAATCAAATGTCTTTTGATAAAATTAGAAGGAAAAACCAAGTTTGTTTATATTCACACATGTGTCATTTCTGTGCTTCTCGTTCCTTCCCATGGACCCAAGTTCCATATGCTTTCATCTCTCTTCAACCTGAGGCACTTAACTTCTCTTATGGTACCATTTTCTGGTTCCTTACTCTTTCAGCTCTCACTGATCTGAAAATGTCTTTATTCTACCTACAACTTTTAAAAATATATTCACTAGATGCCCTGGCCCGGGGGTTCAATTTGTTGGACTGTCATCACATGCACCAACAGGTTATGGGTTCAGTCTGTTTGGGGCACATATCCTCAGGTGAGGATTTAATATATATACTCACTAGATATAGAATACATAATAGAATAGTTTGATTTTTTCCTCTCACTTTCAAGATGCCGTTTCATTGTCTTTTGGTATCCACTGTTTTTTATAGAGGCCAGCCATCATTTGTGTCATCATTCCTCTCTACCATCTTACATTTTTCTCTGACTGCTTTCGAGATCATCCCTTTATCTTTGGACTTTAGCAGTTTGAGCATGTTGTGCCCAGGTCTGGTTTTCTTTGTATTTATCTGCTTGAGGATCACTGAGTTTTATAAATATTTACATTGATGTTTTCATCAAATTTGAAAAATTTAAATAAATATGTCTGCAAAGTTTTTTCTACCACATGCTCTCTTCTCTTTCTTGGAGTCCAGTTACACATGTATTATACCATTTGATCATTTCTGTAGTTCCCCAAAGCCTGTGTTCTTTTTTCATCAATCTTTTTTTCTCTGTGTTCTCCAGATTGAACAGTTTTTATTGATCTATATTCAATTTCACTGACTCAATTGTTCTGCCATCTTCAATCTGCTATTAAGTGGACCCAGTGAATTTTCATCTCAGTTATTATATTTTTTAGTTCTAGATTTTCATATAATGTAGGAGGGATGGAAGGTGCAGAATAGAAGGGAAATGAGATCTAGTAAAAAAACAAAATGGAGAGATTTACATCTAATGATTCCACAGTGAAAGTGAGGAAAAAGAGAAGACAGGTGCAGATGAAGATTGACTTTTAGATTTTCATTCATGAGGAGATTTCAGAATTCTGTTTAATAGTTTGTGATCTCTCAGTGAAATATGACGTATGTTGTCAACTGGAAAGTAAGGGGAGGCTTAAGGAGACAGAAGATGGTAATGAATTGCTATCTTCAAATATCTTCTTTATTAGGGAAATGAACAGGGTTTGTTATGTGAAGATTGTTGTCATGATTTTCTCACAGTGTTGAACTACATAGATAGATATCATTGGAAGTTTTGTAGATAGGTGTTAAAGATGAAGAGTGTGGCAAAGGGCTTAATTTGATGATAACCAGTGTAGGGATGAACTAAAAATGCATAAAAAGCAAAGTGAAGACACAAAGGAACTGACCACTTATAAGAAAGCATTGAGATCACTGAAGTAAAGGACATGATGAGTTTGAGGGTAATGAGGGTAGAGTCACCAATAAGTCTGTGTAGGTTTGGGAATGATCAAAGGATAGAATAATTAAAACTGAGGATTTAAATTTGGTACAGTTTCTAGTAAAGAAACATTTAGGTTATGAATATGAGCAGTTTATGTTTGAAGAGCTTAAGGAACTCAGATGCTAGGATGTCAAATGGATAATGGAGCCTGGGGAGGTAAGAAATTGTATAAGTCAAAAGGTAAACTGGGTACAGAGGAAGGACTTTGGAAAGACAGAAATTCAATGCACCAAGCAGTGTGTAGCAATGAGTCCAGGTGATGGATACTTGGGTAAGTGAGAGGGACTTTTGGAAGGACCTGAGATAAACAGTGATAAATCATGATGCAACAAATTTTGAAGGTCCTTCGAGGGTGAGAACTTAGTTCTAGAGTTGTAGACCTGAATATTTAGCTCTTTATAGCTCAAAAACATTCTGGCAGCAAAACAATTTATGGAAACTATGAATAATTCTTCTGAAGGTCTTCAACATAAGCTTGGGTAGGCTGGTGATAAACTCGACCTACTGGCAATATCTACTCTGCCAAAAGATTCTTTTTTAACCTCATGTCATATATCTAGCTTTGAAGGTCCCCAGGTATGCCTAAATCAAGTCAACATCATAACTTTAATAAATGTACAGATGAAGATTTTTTCAATTTAAAGGAGAAATTAGTCTTAACTATTTTTATCCACCAGTATGCATCTGAGTTTGTTCAGGAGCAAAAGCATCAGCAGATGCCCAAAGGGCCTTTTGCGAAGGGACTGTCATACTCCAATGTGGTTCACAAACATAGTCTGGAGAAACTTTCTGTGCTCATCACATTTTGGACCAAATGAAGTAATATTGAAGAGGAGTATATGTATTGAAACTTGAACTCAACATGTCCAGCACAGCTCCTCAAGCAAGCAGCCCAGCCTCCTTCATGTTTGTACACTAACCAAGCAAACTACAGCATGGTTTCAAAGAAAACTATCATCATCACTATACAAAGATAGCACTATAAGATCATGTCATATACATTTGTGTAAAGGACTCTCTGAAAGTGAAGCCAGTCACGTTTACAATACAGTAGATGCTCCTTCCACATACCCCAGCTTCTGACAATTTGTATTTTGATATCCGTATTCTCGTTATCCTTCTCCACTGCTCTTAGGGTAGGACCTGTTGTTACAACTTGTTCACACCCTCAGTCTCTAACATATAGCAGGTACTCAAAAAGGATATGTTGAGTGAATGGATGTAGGCAGGCATGAGGAGACAATGAATGTACTCTGGTAAAAAAACATTAAAGCAGTCATCTCTTGAATCCAGGATCTGAAACAGAAGAGTACTTCATCTTCTCTGTTTCTCATGAAAATTAAGAATTCAAATACTGTCATGCATAAGAAAAAGGATGAGATTCACTCCTAAAACTAAGGTTTGAGTAGCAGTGCCCTGAATAAGAGAGTCTTAATGCTCCAGGACAAAGAAAAGGACAATTTACTAGTTGACCAACATGTGCTAGGAAGCCGACTAGATCAAAAGGTTGTAAAAGTTCTTGCAGCATTTGTAGAAACATGAAGATGTTTGATAGCTCGTCTCTGTCTTGTTCAAGCTGCCATAACAAAACGCCACAGACTGGGTGGCTTATAAAGCATAGAGATTTATTTCTCACAATTCTGGAGCCTGGTCGGAGAGCAGATGCAAGGATGGTCAAGCCCTGGTGAGCCCATCTTAGGGGTTGCAGGCTGCTGTCTTCTTGTTGTGTCCTCATGTGGCAGAAGGACAGTGAGAGTTCTCTGAGGTCCTTTTCATGAAGACTCCACCCTCATAACCTCAGCATCTCCCAAAGATCCCACCTCCTACTACCATCATGTTGGGGGCTGGGATTTCAACGTATGAATTTGAGGGAAGGCACCAACATTCATTCCATAACGGCCTCTACCGACACTTAACTGAGCCTAGAATACCTTGGCTTATTACAGACATTCACTCTAGGGTAACAAATAAAATAGGTGTGTCACAGTTGGCACTAGCTGCACCACTGGGAGTTTCTAGGACAGTCCTCTCCTCATGGCTGCTATTTGGAACAATCACCTGTACCGACAGCTTTTCCAGTCACTTCAACAGAAAACAATAAGGGGTTAAGTGTATCTCAGTTCAAGGAGAAAAAGAAAGTTGGTCTATAAATATGTACTTTTAAAAAATGTTGTGAATTGGCAATATATTTGGTCAGTATAAACCACAGTACCAAAAATTTTAAATGGCAACACCCAGATTTTACCTCTGAAAATGATACAGCCACATTGCCCAGGTTGCGGCATGGTAACACATTTCCTGTGCCCCCAGGCACCTTTATACCTCCGAGCATTTCTCTGCATGTCCTTGTGCAGCCAGAGTTCTCTGCCCTGATGTATGTACATGCCTTTTCAGTGGACGTTAAGATATTTTCACATATGTGAGTTCTATTTTTCTCATTATAGTAACGATTTACAACAGAAAGGAAAGTGCCTTCTTTTTCTTGTTCTCTTTCTTCTGTGTCTCTGTCTGTCCTTCTGTCTTTTCCAGCTAGCTTTCACCTTTTTCTTTATTTAGTCTCCAAAGGGGTTATCTCAACTCGTATGTCTCTATCCTTATTTACTACCATGTCCTCATCCTTGCCCTTAAATCCCCAGCTCTCTCATAGTCCTAGAACTTTGTTGGGGAAAGGGAAAAGCATTTATGCAGAAGGATCAGCAAAAATTAGTGTTGGGTAGGTGTTGACCGAAACCTCCCTACATCATCTCCAGTGCATCTCTGGGAGATGTAAAAGCCTGTGAGAAGATGGAGGTTTAGCTTAAAAATAATGTCATTCTTCTGGGGCAGGAAGAGAATGTCAGGTTTGGGACTGAAAAGAAAAAGACCACATCTGATATCAAGGGCTGGGATGTGAAGATAGAGAAGAGGCTCATTCTTGATGTAGTACGTAGCATGTAGTCTGTAGCCAAAACCTCCTCAGACCCATATACCTTTCATGGCACCAAACAAATGCCTGGGGGAATGTGGGTACAGTAGTTCCCCCTTATGCTCAGGGGACACATTACAGACCACCAGTGGGTGCCCAAAACTGTGGGTAGTACCAAACCATACACATACTATGTTTTTTCCCATAGATACATACTATAATAAAGTTTAACTTATAAACTAGGCATGGTAAGTGATTAACAATAATAACTAATAATAAAATAGAACAATTATAATAATATAATGTGATGAAAGTTACATGAATATACCCTCTCTCTCGCTTTCTCATAAAGTATCTGTTAGCTGAGATGCCTAATAAGCAAGTGACGGGCAGGGAGCGTATACAGCACAGAGCTCTGGACAGAGGGAGGATTCCCATCCTGAGCAGGGCGTAGTGGGACAGCGAGGGGGTTCATCACAACACTTAGTATGCCACAGAATTAGACATTTTTAACTTCTGGGGTTTTCCACTTAATATTTTTGGATTGTGGTTGACCACAGGTAGCTGAAACCATGGAAAGCAAAACCTCAGATAAAGGGGCATTACTGTACTTACAACTTTGGGAGCCTGCAGGGTTCTGGGGAGGCTTGGCATGACTTTCAATGAGCAAAACAATGAAAGAAACATGAAGACATTTCGTGTCCAACCCAGGACCACTGATACAATCAGTGGCCCTAAAGCACCAACACTCTCTGCATTAGTGGACGCACCTCACTGCAGCCTGCCGGGTGCTGGACCTCAGGGCCGTCCCATCCCACACCGCTGCAGGGCTTCCGGCAATGGCAGGCCTGGGACTGGGGAGTCCGATCATCAGTGCTTCGATGGCACAAAGGCAGCAATAACGACCCCCAAAATAAGAGAACTGTTGGTAGACTGCCTATGTTTCCCAGGTTTCTGTCAATAGGAGATTATTAAATTAGGGCTACATTCTGGCAAAGAGTGAAGAGTGCTGGAACTCTTGGAGAAATCCCAGGAAAGACAGAGACCGAGAGAGAGGAGATTGATATTATTTGTGATAGATGGAAGGAGACTCCATGACATTTAACGTGAGTATTAAAAGTAATGAGTTGCTCTTCTGTGCCCTGATCTGAAGCTGTCACTGTCCACCCCACAGGCCCTGCCCCATCCAGGGTCACATGCAATTCCTATACCCAACAAAGCTTTGAGCAGCTCTCTCTGGAAGAAGCTGGATCATGTTCATTCAGTGTGCAGGGCAGCCCGGAAGGGCAGGGCGCTCACATCCAGGAGCTGGTGGTCAGTGCCTCTGCTTCCTCACTCCTCAAGGAGACAGTTCAGAGGGGTGAGCCACACGGTCTCTCACAAGGTCCCAGGGGGATGAAGCCCCAGTTGCCTATAGCAGTAACCTGCTCATTTGTGTTTTCAGCAGCTTTGCTCTCTTCCTGTCCTGCTTAACTCCCTCATCATGTTTCCTGGAGCTATCTCTGAGAAGGAGGGAGGGAGGGAGGGAGGGAGAAAGGGAGGACAAGCAAGCTGGGCAGGGAGAATGAGAGAGTGACTCACACCCAAATCCTTTTTTCAGGGTCTGCTTTTAGGAAAACTATATTAGAGCAAGTGTAGACTGTGTAGAGGGACATATCTCTTTGCACATCTGGCTCTCTGCTAGTTTCAGCTCTTTGGGGAAAGAAAATTTGTTTGTCTTTCTGGCCCCTTCCACATTCCGATGCTTTTCAGAATCTTAAATACAGGGTCTAGCGGAAGTAATGCCTGCTTGATAATATGGTGATATTACAGAATTATATACTTCCGATTTTATAATAAAAAAGTGGTGTTATTTGTGCCATACACTGTATTTGCTGGATGAATGAATCAGGTATCTGAAAATGTCCATGTAAGCTATCACACTTTTATTCTTATAAGCAACATGCTTAGTTTATTGGGTAAAAGCAAACTGGTGTCAACTATCGTAACCAATGAAAGGTGGTACCTATTCCTAAAAAATATGTCCACTTAGCTTTTATGATGAGAAGCAAAGATGACCTCACAGTGTAGGCCTACAGGGGCGAGGTCTACCCACCACACACCACCTATGTACATGGCTTCTCCCATCGCTACACAAAGGCCACACCAACACCACAGACACCAGGAAGGGATAGCACACAGCTAAGGCAGAATGCTTTTTCATTCCCTTTAAAACATGCAGCAGAGCCATCGGGCTGGTCAGACACACTTAGCGAGAGTGTTAAGCTCTGTACAATCGAACAGTAACACCTGCCTTCTTCACTGCCTAGTTGCTGTCAGAGCGGAGGGCTATCCGAGGCTCGGTCCTAAAAGACAATAAGGAGCTCCTGACATAATGTCTATTCCTTCTTCCTCCCCTAATTTTTGCATCTTCCTATCTCTTTCTACCACTCTCTCAAACTAACTAGATCTTTTATAGGTCAAAGAATGGTCCAACATCAATGTGTTCTTGGTTTTTAAGTCTTCGCTAACACTATTTTTTATGTAATTATTTCTGGGGTCAGTGAACTGTAATGTACGATCAGAGCTGGGGGGTGGGGTCTCTTGAGTGAGTAGATATTCCTATGCAGTCATTGTTAGAGGAGGCAGCTTCTGGGACAGGAACGGAAGCCTGGGAAACATATGATAAAACAAAAGGGGGAAGAGTCACCTTCCTTTCTCTATGCCTCCTCAGTGAAAGCTTTAAGATGTGCAGTGGAGTTCTGGTGATTGGGGACGATGTGGGCTGGGTAAGAAAGGAGTGGTGGCAATGAGCTGGCTGCTGGCCCAGCGAGGGCCCCGTGGAGTGACCCTGTGCGGCCATTTCCAGCATCAGTGGTCAGTAATTCTGTGTTGTATTTCCTCTCCAAGATCACCTAACCTTCCATGAAGTTTTGTTCAAACTTGGCAATAGAGAGGATTGGGAAAGGATTAATACAGAGGGGGGCTGCACGCTGACCTTTAAGTACTGAGTGACATTAAGAAGTGCAGGCGGTAGGAAAGCAGAAAAGTGTTTATCTTCGTAGGTGGGAGAAATAGGGCAGAAGGATTTAGAAAACCAGTTGCCGCAGACCACAGCACTTTGGGGAGGATTTTAGAAATAACTACAATTAGTCTTTCACTGTTGGTCCCCAAGCTCCTCAAAGCGGGTATGCTGAGCATTGCATGGATATGTCTTGGTTCCATCTATCTGCTCTGCGTGATGATGTGGGCGTCACCGTACCCAAGAGAATCCCTCTGTCACAGGCCAGCTAGACAAGGCTACTCCCTCTTTTGAGTGTCCATTGCAAGTATTGTCCAGACACTTAATGTCCCAACTATTTGGCAGAAAAGAGCAAATATCATTCATTGATTATGGTGCTGGTTCATGGCAAGGATCAAGGTTAATGATTTGTTCATTTAACTAGTATGATGTGCTTAAATTAATCATTAGGGACCAGGAGCAAATATTAAAGAATCTGAATTTTCAAATATCACTTCAATTTCCTTGACTTGGCATTAAAACACGTAATTCATCAATCTGTCGATTCTTGACTGCAGTTTGGACATCAGCTTGTTGGACTTTGCCTTGTCAATGTAAATCTGTTAGGGTTAATCAATGTAAATCTGTAGAGTTAAACATTGCTGGTTGGATGTTAAATTCTAATTCCCCACATCAGTTTTTCGGGCCCACTTCTCTACACCAACCGAAACAAAACCCACATGGAGATTATTGAAATTTGAGATTTGATTATCAAGTGAGTCTGTTTATAAAATGCTGATCTGGGAGTACTTTTCTATAGAAGCTCTTACACACTGACAGTCCAAATCCCTTAACCTTCAGGGAGCAGGAGAGACAACCCTGTAGCCGGCCTTCGGCTTCATTCGCTTGAGTCCCAGAGATGACACTATTTATGGAAACGTAAGCAGTTAGTGGGATGACCGCCCAGGGGCCTTGGCATTGCAGGTACTTAAATAAATCAAATGATCCAGAAAACAAGAATTATGAGAGACCTTCACTTGAACTGCCACCCCTCCCATACCCACTGGCAAAGCCAAAGGGCAGGGAGAATCCCCATCCCTTGCAAGGAGAGGAGGGCCAGAAGAATAACAGGAGAGACCCAGGGAGGCATGCCCAGTATTTAGGGACACAGAGATCTTGTAGCATCATGTTGGGAGTAGAAAGATACTATGCCCCCAGAAGTAAGACATGCTGCTTAGATTACTTCTGATGCAAGTTGTCATCTAGAATCCAGGCTGTTCCTCAAGACTGAATTCTTGAGGAATCCCTTGCACTGAAGCTTCCCTGAAGCATAGAGGCAAGAATACACATCTTAATCAGGTTTTGGTTTTCATTATTTTATCATTTTACTAAACACTGTTATCCCTACGGCTTGTTTTTAAAAAATCTGGTTATATTTTAGTTTCAGACATTTCTCAGAAAATTTCCCCAGGAAAGCCTAATCCTACCTGAACATAAGAAGGAAATGCAACCCACCATCTAAAAATTCGGGATAAAGACAAAAAGGACTAATTGAATATTGATCAAAGAAAGCTGTCTTATTTATTCCTTACTTTAATATTCTTTCCTAAAGCATCAGCCTGGCCTCTATTCTGTTGGACAGATCTACCTACGGGCAAGATTAGCAAGAAACTGGAAATGCTACAATAAGATAATTAGATGGTAAGTCTCCAAAAGTGGAGTCATATCTGCCTCCTGATTTAGTATGGCTACTTGGAGAGACTGATGAATGTTGTAGCAATTATCACAATAGCAACAGCAGCAGACATGCAGTGAGTTACAGCTCGAATGCATTCAAGATGGACTTCACCTCCATGAGATTTAATTAAATGCGCTACACATAAATAGTCTCACACATCCTAATCCCCTATCCCAGTAAGAGTAACCGTGGACTTGCAACCTCTTGCTCTGCTGTATGACCAGGTGTTGATTTGAAAACTAAGAACAACTAATAAAAGTTAGACCCAAAGGAAAAACAAGCATTCTGGGCTGTCACCTCTGTCACCTTCTTTGTGTCTCTGCGGATTCTATCCTTTTATAAACATAACCCTCACTGTCCAGAACATTGGAACACAAAATGTTTCCCACACCACTTATCAGCAAAATTTTAAGCCACTGAAAATGTGATAGCTGGCAAGACACGATCTTGTTAATTGAAATTCAAATGCTGATGGAATAAATTTGACATTGGGCAAGGTTAGGATGTGGAAGTGAAGAGAGACCAAGAGAGGAAATGACCTTATATTGTCACAGTTAGCTTTAAAAAGACCCTCAAAGGTGTATCCTCACATATTATTTGGGATCCCAACCAGTCAGAGCACCTAGCCCACCCATCACCACTTATAAAGGGGACTGCCCTGCCCAGCTACCTTACAGAGTGGGGAACACCAGACGGCCATGCTCCCTCACCTGTGAGCCACACTCCAGCTCCCCACTATTGGAGTACGGTCCCCTGGACCAGGGGGAACCACCCTCTAAGCTGGATATGTAACTGTGTGGGAATCTGGCATGGAAATGACTTCCAAAGAAAGAATATACTGAGCAACTCAGATTGTGCTGTAGATGTAAATGCAGAAAAATCATGAGATAGAAAAGGGACAAGGGCCTAGAGAGCCCAGGTCATGAAGGATTCCAATGTGAGTAAGAAGAAGTTACAGGACCAAGAGGGTCAGGGAGCAGTTCTCAGGAAAAGGGATAAAATGAAAAGACACCAAAAGGAGATATAATTGGAAAGTCACATTAAAGGCATTGCAACCGGGGGAAGATCCAAGCTCCTCTGGTTTCCAAGGGTCTTGAATCCTGGTGGGCCTTTAATTCCAGTCTCAGAGAGAAGCGACCATATCAGGTTCTGTTCTGCCCAAAGGCCCGCTTCCTACATTGCCTTGTAGCTGAGATACGTATTTAGAAAAATAATTGTGAAAACTAAGATGCAGATGAGCTAGGCTGGTGTTTTACTGGTGGGCATATTAAAGTCTCCTTATGTGACGAACATCAAGGGCAGTGTAGAAACGCTCAAGATGAATTTACTTTTAACTGTCAAGTGCAATAGAACTGTTACCATCAGCATCTTGGGATGCAGGCAAAAAAAAATAAATAAAAGGATAATTAAACCCAGCCTTTCGAATAAGCATGGTTGCAAAGGTTATAAAACACTGCAGTGTTGCCAAACTTGATGAAATCAATTTCCATCCAGTTGCAGCAGAGATTGCTGAAACCAACAAAATGAAAAGGATTAATAATTGGTATTAATAGCTTATATAAGTTAATTTGCTTATTTGCCTGAAGAAAATTAGCCAGACAATGCATTAAATAGAAGCCCTGCACATTACATAATATAAAGCATTTACTTCCTATTGTTTAAAAAAATGAGGCATTTGAAGTTTCAGGAAATCTAACCAGTTAATGGAAACAAAATGAGAATCCCTCTGTTTGTCAATAAAATGAAGTCAATTTGATGGGTGCAGAGGGGCCATCTTAATGACTTCAAAGGCACTGAAATATAAAGGGTAGCACATAAAATATATCTAATTGACTTAAAATGAAATGGAGATAATATAAGTCCATGTTTTTTGCAGCACTTGCTGACTACCAGGTCTTAGGAGTCATTACTTGCTTCTTCTGCAATGATTAGGAGGTGGATGGAGGATAAAGAATATGCACAAACAAGATGTCAAATGCTGGTGATGTTAAGGACTTTGTGAAAAGTATCCCATGGTTCATTTTAACAGGTATGTATTTTGGGCAAAGCCACGGCTCACCTGCCACTGGCCCTATTACAGGAATCAACATCAGGCATAGTGGGAGGGGATGGGGATAGGGAGTTGAGGGCCTCCAGTGCCCAGTTTTTTTTATTTACAATCATATCTCTTTTGTCACATGCCCAGGACACATTCAGTTCTTCAAGGGCTCAGTTATTCACTTTGAGGACTTTTGGGCTCTAGGCTTCTTTCTTTATTTTTCATCCCTTCTTACCTATTCATTTTTATTAAGGATTCTGCCAGAGGTTGGTTTCTAAGTGTTCCCTGCAAAGGATGCATACATCAAAAATTGGCTACAGTTTCAGAGTCTTAGAAATTTATCATAAAAATCAGGCAGGAGTTCAGTACATGGAGCAAAACCAGGGGCGGAGAGAATCAGATTCTCAAACAGGATAATATATTAGATTGCAAATCCATCTCCTACTTGTGTCTTACAAATAGTTCACCTTCACACCTATTGAGCCCTCAAGGTTATTCACGCATTCTCTGTCCAAGCGAACCAGAGGAGTAAAAGCCATCTCATTCCATAACCTGGGTCTCAGAGCATTTAGGATGTCAGGGCATTCTAAACCCTGGCTGTAATGGCCGCAGCTCCTCAACGGGAACCCGGCAGGCGAGGCTGGACTCAGAATTTAAGGTCACACTGCCAACCCCAGCAGAGATTCCAAGAGAGCAGTCACTGCACAGCCCCTCCACACGTGTGGTTTTCCTACTTGCCTGTGCAAATCTCAGATTACCCATCCCCTTCAGGCACAGCAGGCTTCTCTGAGGAAAAGAATTAAATACTTATTAAGATTCTGCACGTGCGCCCTGAGAACTAACTGTACCCCACATACTTCAGGGCAGTCCTCGCATTGTTAGCACAAACACTTATCCATGTCTGACAAGGGACTTCAAACCACTTCAGGTAATTGCATTTCCAGAGCAGCCGTTGATATAGAAATGGAAGAGATTTGGCTTCGCCTCTTGCCTCACTCAAAAAGTAGATAAGATCTAGCATTTTTGCTTTTTTTTTTTTTTTGAGTCAAAGTTTTGCCTCCAACTATTTAACTGTTTTCTTCCTAATCATAAACTCCATGTTTTTGGCTTGTCCCTTCGCTTGCAGTATGTGCTTCATTATCATTACCTGATTAAATCATGGATTATCTTTCCACTTAATTAAACTCACTTTTCACTTTGAAACCTTGCATTAAAAAAGAAAAATACAAATGTCATGTAGAATTATTTCACTAATCTATTATATATCAGTCAAATAATTGCTCCCTGCCCCAGGTAGTTAAAGATGAGACATTGTTACAACTATAATCAAAACCTTCCTCTTGTCTTTCCTCAAATTCCAGAATTTTTGAGGCCAGGTAAGTACAAAAGAGCCAGATTTTGAATAGGGCTGAGAAAACATCTTCTAAAATCAGTGGTAGACATTCGGATTTCTGATTAGTTACAAGAAAAGACTCACCAAAAGAAATGCATATTTACCTAAGCTAGGCAAAATGCTGGGTTATTCTTTATTTTACATTTCAACTGAGTTGTATCTTCATTTTCCTTTGCTGGATGAGCTGTAGCAGAACTTTCCTTTAGCATCTGTCCACATCTCTGACCAAAAGCATCTTCAGTCCACCAATGAATTTTGGCCTTAAATTCATTAGTTAAAATGAGTATAAATACTTAATAGTTAGAATTCATTTCTTCTTTTTTTTACAAATTTATTTTATTTAAAAAAAATTTTTTTTAAGATTTTATTTATTTATCTCTATAGGGGAAGGGAAGGAGAGAGGAAGAGAAACATCAATGTATGGTTGCCTCTCATGTGTCCCCTGCTGGGAACTGGCCTGCAACCCAGGCATGTGCCCTGACTGGGAAATGAACCACGATCCTTTGGTTTGCAGGCCCGCGCTCAATCCACTGAGCTACACCAGCCAGGACTAGAATCCATTTCTGACTCAAGATTAATTTCATAATAAATGTAAAAATATTTAGAAATAACAAATGACTATTTCTAATAATTCTCCAGAAAGCACATGGAAAGAGCAAACGAGAAGAAAACATTCTCAGAAAACACTGCCTTCTTGATTGGTTTATAGCAGAGCCCTAAGCAGTGATGGCCCCTTCAGATATCGAGGAAAATGCCGTGAGTGGGATTCAAATCAGTGCAGGACACTGAATAGGTCGACCAATGCAGGAACAATTACAAAAACTAAAAAAGCATTTGAAACTGCCCCCTTTTAAAGCAGTTTCTCAAGTTTCTGCCTCACCTAAGGATAATGGAAACAGGTCTATACCGGATGGGGCCCAAGATCTTGGAAAATGAGCCTTTCTGAAGGATTTGTGTACTCAGCACATACCCATCAAGTACCTAGGACACATTACTAATTCTAGAAGTCAGTGTCTTACCCATCTCACGTTCTGCAGCCTTTCCCTTCACATTTCTCTACATTTGCAAACTGGTGTTAGCTAAACAAAGTGTGTTCTGTGGATCCCAGATGCCTGTGGAAGAAAAGCTGCTCCTGTGCAGTAGACGGGAAGTGCTGCATGCTTTCTGGACTCCTTGGGGATTTACAATGCACATTAATCAAAAGAGAGCGCAGTGGGAATTGCAAAAGGCAGGGGAGCTCCTCTGACAGGATCTGCTTCCCGCTGGCTGTGTGGTTAGGGCAAGTTTGTGCAGCTCTGGAGGGCTTGGCTCACTTGTCTCCAATGAGAGCCCTTTCTCAGCTCCCTTAACAACTGCCCCCCAACACAGCTTCAGATGGTGGGAAACTGAGCAGACATTTCTGGCTGCCCACCCACATCTGATTCTTGCTCCTTTTTAATTCCTATGTTCAGATATTTACCTGTTGTCCACACATGCCTTGGGGGACACTGAGCTCTCTTTAGCTGTATTAAACTGAGGGTGACCACATCTTGCTTGTGATTTGTTGGGATCCTGGGTGAAGGAAACCTTCTTTTCTTCCTAGTGAGTGTCCAGTAATACCTTCCACCATGCCCCCCACCCATCTCCTGTCCTGGACACTGGGTGGGCAGAATAGGAAAGCAGTGGCCATCTCCTCACCAGAGAATATGGGGGAGGTGAGAGCCAAAAGAACAGTGGAGAATGGAGCTAAAACCACAGGATTAAGTCCACCCTGGAACCTACTCTCCCTCTGAACTTCCAGTTATGTGAGACAATACACTTATTTACATCAATTTGATTGGAACTTTCAGTCACTTGCAGCTGAAGTCATCCTGATAGATACCACACTCTGTGAAAGGTGCCCTCCCTGTTAGACTCTCAACTTTATCAGAATATATCTCCAAGACTGTTTGCTCCGTGTTGCTGGCCTTTGTCTTCTGTCAGAGTGTGTGCCCAGGCACATCTGGCATCGTGACGAAGCCCTCCACAAATCACAGGGTCCAGGGTAAAAAGAAAAGGTCCAAATCCAAAGGTCAGAGCAAAGTTTCAGAAGATGGCAATCTACCTGTCACAAAGACTTTGCAGAAGAGTTAGTAATTTCACAAACGTGAAGTGCATTTTCCTGATTCCACACCTCACCTTCCAAGTCCATGCCGGTTCACACTGTTCTTTCATGCTTTGCAGGGCTTCATAAATTCTTTCTCAGTGAGAAACAGAAACCAACCCCCCCTTTCCTCTTGTTATGAAATGTTTTACACTGTGACTGACATGACAGAATGCAGATTATATGGAAAATAATGCCTGCGATTTCTGACAACTAACTTCAGTGAGTTGGGTTTAGAAGAGTTTAGATATAGCTGGGGAAAATTTTTTTTTGGTACCATTTTTTTCTTTTTTCTTTTTAGATCATAATTGATGGACAGAAATTCCAAGTTTATTCTAGCATGTAGGTCTATTCAAAATGGACCTTTGACAGGCCATTCCCTCAGACCCTCCTCATATTCATAGCTAATTCCCTTGTCTCCTTTATAACAACAAATTTATACATTCCCCTCCTCTACTGCACCCAATTCCCCAATTCTCACTGGACATTTTGACAACAAAATACTTTTTAGTTCTTGCTCACTAGAGGCAAATAAAACTAGTCTCAGGCTTCTGATACTTGGCCATGCTAGGTCCCTATGCAATGGACTAAAAAAGTCCATGTAATGGACTCTAATGATTGGATTTATTTTTTTATATTCTAGTTTTTAAATTACACTGGAGACACTACATAGAATCAACTTGCAATGTAGAGGATGTTCACGTTAAAACTCAAAGGTCAAGGACTTCCGGCCAAGATGGAGGCATAGGTGGAGAGGCTGTACCTCCTCGCACAACCAAGATTAAGGTCAACAAAGATTTATAAACAATAACACAACCAGAACACAGAAAATTGAACTACGGAAGTCCAACAACCATTCAACCAGACCAGTAAGAGGGGCGGAATCAGCAGTTGGTGGAGAGGGAACGCGGCTGGAAAAAGCAGTGTTTGGCAGACCCAGGAGCGCCGGGGAGAGTAGGTGGCATGGAGCTTGCAGACCACAGACTCAGGGAGGAGAGAAGCAGAGAACATAGGGCACGCAGGGCAGCTGGCTGACCACGGACACACATTCACACGCAGATAAACTGGGCGCTTGTGGGAGGCAGCAGAGGGGACGCAAATCTGAGAGAGTGTGGAACAGGTGCCATTGTTCCCTCTCTGACCCCGCACCCACAGGTAGTGTCACAGCCCTGCGACTAGGTTGCCCCACCTTGGTAAACACCTAACAGCTCCACCACACGTACTTAACTGGCGCCACCTGACCAAACATGACTCAAACAGAAGAACAGCTCAGAGCCCCAGAGCCATTACTTTTAAGCAACCAAGAGATAGCCAGTCTACCAGATGCACAGTTCAAAACACTGGTGATCAGGATACTCACAGAATTGGTTGATTTTGGTCGCAAATTAGATGAACAAATGAAGGCGATGATAAGTGAAATGAAGGAAAATGCACAGGGAACCAATAGTGATGGGAAGAAAACTGGGACTCAAATCAATGAAGTGGACCAGAAGGAAGAAAGAAACAACCAAACAGAAAAGAATGAAGAAATAAGAACTCAAAAAAATGAGGAGGCTTAGGAACCTCCAGGACACCTTTAAACGTTCCAACATCCGCATTATAGGGGTACCAGAAGGGGAAGAGGAAGAGCAACAAGTGCAAAACTTATTTGAACAAATAGTAAAGGAGAACTTCCCCAATCTGGCAAAGGAAATAGCCTTCCAGGAAGTTCAGGAAGCTCAGAGAATCCCAAAGAAGGTGGACTCAAGGAGGAACACACCAAGGCACATCATAATTACATTAGCCAAGATTAAAATGAAGGAGAGAATTCTAGAAGCAACAAGAGATAAGGGGACAGTTACCTACAAAGGAGTTCCCATCAGACTGTCAGCTGATTTCTCAAAAGAGACCTTACAGGCAAGAAGGGGCTGGAAAGAAGTATTCCAAGTCATGAAAGGCAAGGACCTACATCCAAGATTGCTCTATCCAGCAAAGCTTTCATTTAGAATGGAAGGGCAGATAAAGTGCTTCTCAGATAA
>PVKM010003672.1:0-24714 GCA_004027735.1 Carollia perspicillata | reverse complement strand
CATTAAAGGGACTTATCTAAGAAAAAGAAGATAAAAACAGGAACAGAGAAAGGACAGCAAACTCACAGTTATTAACACCCATACCAAAAACAAAAGCAGACTAAGCGGACACCTAAATCAGGAGTGGAGCCACAGAAATGGAGATCACGTGGAAGGTTAGCATCAGGGGAGTCGGGTGGGGGAGAAGGTACAGAGAATAAGTAGTATAGAAGGTGGGGAGAAAACAGACAGGGAGAGGGCAAGAGTAGTGTGGGAAATGTAGAAGCTAAAGAACTTACGACACATGGACATGAACTAAAGTGGGGGAGTGTGGGTGGGAGGGAGTGTGCAGGGTGGAGGGGAAGGGGGGAAATGGAACAACTGTAATGGCATAATCAATAAAATATATTTTTTAAAAAACCCTCAAAGGTCAAGTTTTGGAGCCTGGGCCTTCTTGTCCCCAACATTACACTCACCTCTTATTGTCTAGTTTAACGGCTCCCAAAGTGGCTATGTATCAGAATCAGTTGTAAGGTTTGTTAAAAATACAGATTTTCTGATGCAACTCAGACATAGCAAACTAATTTTCTGGAGTTTCATTTTGTTTTCTTTTTCTTTTTTTTCTTTCTTTTCTTCTCCTCTGCCTTCCAATTTATACAAGCTTCCTGAGTGAGCTCATACAGCCAGCAGGGACCCACTTACTGAAGGCATTTGGGAAGCACTTCTCTGGTCCAGTGGTTCTGGAGTTTGTGTGTGCATCAGAAGTACCTGGGGGCGTTATTAAAATACACATTGAACCCCCAGTGTTTCTGATTCAGTATGTCCAAAATGGAGAATTCGCATTTCTAACAAGTTTCCAGGCAACACTGCTCCTGTTGGTCGGGGACCACACTTTGAGATCCACAGCTGTAGTCCAGCTTACCCGTGCACATGCTTATTAGTCATTAGCATTCCGATTATGTGGCCAAGAAGTGGGCTTCAGCGGGAGGAATAATCCTCTCACATCAAGAGTAACACACCTGTATGGACATCACTGTCAGCTGAGAGCTTCTTTAAAATTTTTTATTTAACATTCATTTTGGGGTTAGGCTTGTACTGCATCCCGGATCTACCGATCAGCATCTCCAGGATGCCCTGGGAATTTTATTGTTCTGAAGTCAGCCAGAAGATTCTGATTTATTCCAAATATTTGAAAACATTGCCTTAGATGAGCCAGACTTATGAGTCCACAAAGAACCTATACTAAAAAATTACGTGTTGCTTCTCTAAAATTCAGACTTAATGGATCATTCCGTATCTTTATTTGGAAATCTGGCACTCCTATTTACCAGGCTGTCTTTGCCAGGAGTTTGTTTCCTCTGTGTGTTCCCTCTTTTGCCCAACATAGCCCTGTTTTAAATGCTTATGGAGTGAAATCCATGCAAACGTGATGTGTGGGGGTGAAGAAGAGAAAATTAAGATGTTTCCTTGGAAAAGAAAAAAACACACACAAAGAAAAATTCATTTATCTAGATAGCAGAAACAAAATCAGAAAGAAATGTCTGCTAATGGTTTTTTTACCAGACAATTCGTCAATTACACAGTCAAAAGAAACCCCGAGGAATAAAAAGGCAGCAAAGATGGTATTAAAATGTTCCAAGTGAAGCCGTATATAATTAATTTCAAACAAGCATAACTATGAAAATTCAAATACTTCAAGGTGCTGAGTGAAAGGTGGGATGAATGTACATCAGGCTTCAAAATTGATGCTTTGCAGGTGAGTCTGTGGTTCAACTAGAGTCGGGGAGATAATGATGTCCTCTCCCTCTCTGCGTTATTAGAAGCTAAAGAGCCTTAAGTTGAAAGGCTCCCAGTGCATCAAGAGAAAAAACAAACACACGGCCCAGAACCTGACAAGAGCACATAATTACTAAGAGACTGAATCAAATGAGTGGAACAAACAAAACAGAAGGAAAATTCATTGATGCAGAAAACAAAGAAAATAAGCGAAGTGATGTGGCAAACCCTTGCACAGGCTGCGTAACCACCATTAGCACCCTGCCCCTGCAAAGCCAGCAGCTTTCTCCCAGTGCAGGTTCACCATTTCAGAGGTTAGAGGTCAGCACTTGTACTGTAAAGGACAAAGCTGTAAATCTTTTAGACTTTGTGGGACATCCATGCTCTGCTGCACCTATCTACCCATCCTTCTGCTGTAGCATGAAAGGAGTCTAGACAATACGCAAATGAAAAGACAGGGCTGTGTTCCAATAAAAGTTTATTCACAAAATTTGGTAGTTTCTATGGGCTAAATGTTTACCTGCCCCCCAGCTCTAATTCATATGTTGAAGCCTAAATTCCTCATGTAATGGTATTTGCATTTGAGACCTTTGAGAAATAATTAGATCATGAACGTAGTACCCTCATGAACGGGAATGAAGGGAATGGAGCTCTCTCCCTGCTCTCTGCCTTGTGAGCCTCTAAACTGATGGTGTTCTGCAAACCAGGATGAGGGTGCTCACCAGACAACACAGTCTGCCAGCACCTTGACCTCGGACTTCCCAGCAACTTCCCAGCATCCAGAACTGTGAGGATTAAAAGTAGTCGTTTCAGCCACTCAATCAACAGTATATTTGGTACAGCAGTCTAGCAGACTAAGAACAGTGAATCACGTTTGGCCCATGGGCCACAATTTGCCAAACCCCCTTGTAGATGAGTGCATATAGCAAGGACGGCACTGTTAATGGGTTCTGTGGATCACTCAGTGTCCTTATAGGGGTTACTCAATGAAAAAACAAAGACCCCGTTAACTCGTCACTATCTGTACAAAGGCAGAGTGTCTAAAGATCACCCCAAAGTGTAAGGCAGAAAATTGGGATTCTAGGAATAAAAAGAAGGTGCTCGTTTGAAATTCTGAGACTGTTATACAAGGGAAAGAAAAGGAAATGAGGGGACAAAACGTTTTAGGATGTTTTTACAAAGGTCCTCTTGGTGGCCCTGCCATTCAGACAGAAGCTGACCATGTGGGCCAGGTTCTCGGACTTCACTCTGCTACTCCTGAGGATACGTCGTGTGGTAAGATATCATCCATCCTGATCAGGGAAGTTTTCCCACCATCTCACTTCACTGATTTTGCATTTAGCATCTGAAGAAGTGCACTTCCCCAAAGGGAGAATAAAGACTAAGTCACTTGGGCATGAAATTTTATACTTTAAGCCAGAAAAGAATCAGCCAGGGTGCATGGAAAACATCACTGGAGTGACCTCCTTTATGATACTGGTAGATGTGTTTCCTCTGAGATCTTCACAGAAGTCAAGAAATACACACACATACATTTTACACCGTATAATTTAAAAGCTTTATTCCCCTCCTCCACACACAATTAGCAAATGAGTTTCATAGTAATTCAACTGGAAGTTTTCCTCCTTCACTTGCCTTTCCCTTTGACTACACATTGTCAGGGAAATTGCTTTCTCATCAGGGGAAGGTTTAGATTTCCTAGAGACACTCTGAGCTAATCCCAGAATACGAGGATCTGAGCCAGCAGCCTCTGAAGGAGTCAGTGAGGTCAAGGAGCCCTTTCAGCTAAAGGACTGGTCGGCCAGGGACAATATCAGCTACCACAACCTGCCCATTGTAGATGATGGCAGGATCCTCCCTGCAAAAGTGACATAATGCAGCCTTTTTGACCAGGAAGCCCGGAAGCCAGATAATGCCCTCAGTCTGGGCCACATTCCCTTCCTCAATCCCATGGCCTCATGCAAGAGCGTTTTAGCTAAGCAAACAACTGTACTCCTCACCAACTGCAAGATTCGTCTTTGCTCAAAAGTTCACTGTTTACACAGTTTTCAGTTTGTGCTTCAGAGGGCTGGTCTCTGCCCCTCCTGGGAATAGTGGCATCACATCAGTGGAAGCATGAAGACCCAGGCAAGCGCTGGCAGGTAGAGCGTGTGGGCGCTGCTCCCAGATGTTCTCTGAGCGTGCATTACAGCGAAGACCGCATTAGTGTGATTGGTGGGTAGTTCCACATTGCAGATCATTCCTTCACAGCAAGACCTGCACTCCTGTTACAATGTGAAGAGGGGAGGAGAATGAGAGAATGAAGACTAGGAAGAAGAGGGAAGGGTGAAACAAACAAAAAAAAGGCTTCTTGAGCTCTGAGGACAAACAGGAGGTTGGTTTTCCAATCTAGTCTATGAGTGACCCAGGCCCTTAGGTTGCATTCCCTCTACTGACCTGAAAATAAGGACCATCTGGAGAATCTTTCCATTTTAACTGTGATCTTTCTGTATCAACCCAAGCATAAGCAAGGGAAAGAAGAGGAAGGGAAACTGAATTAGACTGTCCGATTGAGTCAATAAATCTTCTAAAAGCTTGTAAGGAAAAAAACTGAAATAAAAATGAAAGCTAGGAACACCCTGGATTGGTCATTGACTTCTTTCTCCCTATTGTCTATGCTGACACCTGATTACTACCATTACAACAGCAGTGGCTTGCTAATTATGGTTGCTGAGAGATGACAAATGCTTGCTCCCACATAGAACTTTTCAGGGGAAGCTATCTCCTGTGATAATACCTGGTAAAAATGCCTTGACCTGATAGCCCTACCCATTCATAGAGACTTCCAGAATGGCTAGATAAGATAGAAGCAGTGACTCTTATGTATCTTTATCAAAGGTTTTCCACCCAGGCTGCACATCAGAATATCCTTGGGGAACATAAGAAAAAACACAGTTCCTGATGCCCAGGACCTGACCCTGAAGTCCTGTCTCTGCTGGTCTGGGATGGCACCGCCCCCCCTCCCCACCGCCTGGCCCCATCACAGCTCACAACAGCTCTCAGGAGCGTCTCCGTCTCCGTGCAGCCAGAGCTAGAAGCCACCAGTGTCAGCACCATTTTCTGTACATACAGGCTAAGATTCTAAAACCTCGTCAAATTAACACATTTTCAAGTAATTTTTCCTCAAACATTTCAGATTCTGGACATATAAAAGAGTAAAACGCTCATTTAGAATGGTAGAATGAGAAAATCAGAGAGATTTAGAGATCTAAAATGTATCTATAGTTCATCATATGAAACGGAGGTTAACTTTCAGACTTTTACTTCCTCATCTAAGCAGACACAGTGGGTGAGACGAGGTCTCTCTTTGGTAAAAGGTGCCACCATTTTCCTCCTGCCACTGTCCAGCTTCCCTGGGCAGTGTTGTTGGTGGTTTCTGGTCAGGCCCAAAATAGGTGAGCGGAGCCTGGTAGCACTTGTCATTACCACATGGAGAGTTTATTCTCGGGCTTCTGGGTCTGACCGCAGACAATCCACCCAAAGTGTAAGGTCGAGGGTCTAGCTCTGGAGTCTGGGAACTGCATTTCACTTTTAGTAACATTATTTTTGTTGAAGAACAGAAACTCTGCAACTTCTCTTTGGTCTCCATTGCATCACTGTAAAGAAGTCTCTCCTCACAGTATAAACATGTTCAACATATTACTTATCCTTTCTGCCTCTTCATGACATATGACTAACAATCACTAGCAAGAAACCTTATAACAGTAATTTTACACACAAACACACTCCTTACTGTATGTTCAGAATCTCGGCTGTGGTGGCAGCCAACAAAATGACATTCACTTCTAGAGGCACACTTTTTGGTGATTGATGTACTTCTTCCATGACTGGTAAAGTGATGAACTGTCAAACAGTACTGTGTATCTAGGCAGGAAGAAAAGAAAAAGCAACTTCATTTTTTGCATTGTAAAAGAGAAACCCTCAACAATCATTTCAGAAATGACTAAAATTCAGGGTGATCCTTAGGTTTCTAGGCAAGAAATACAATGGCAAAGAACTCGAGAGTTTCTAGGTGGTATTTTTGGAAAGGCATCAGCTTCTGAAGCACACGTGTATTATGCACATGAATATAGCCCTGGCTGTTTGCTCAGTTGGTTGGAGCATCATCCAGTACAGTTGGTTGGAGCATCATCCAGTACACAGAAAGGTTGCAGGTTCGGTCCCCAGTTGGGGCACGCACGGGAGGCAACCTATCGATGTTTCTCTCTCACATCAATCAATCTCTCTCTCTCCCTCTCTCAACCCCATCCTTTTTCTCTAAAATCAATAAATATATCCTTGGGTGAAGATTTTAAAAAAAGAAAAGAAAACTGAATAAAAATGGGCACTTGTCCTTTGTGCCAACTAAAGCTGAGAAAAAATTGGACAAGCTTTTCAGCAAAACCACAGGCTTGCCCATTTCGTGTGAAAGTGTTAGTATTTCTGCCTGTCTCATCTCTCTCTCTCTGATGCACATGTTCCGCAACTCTGAAATAAAATGAAAAACTGCTGATTTACAATGCAGAAGGTCAGAACATTCTTTGTAGCATTACTCAACCTTTGCTTCTTGTACGTTAATAGGCCACGTGGAACGAAAAGCAGGTGCTTCCAAGTACACCTAAAGACCACCTTCCTTATTTCTTACATAGAACATTTCTTACATGAAGTATTTCTATTTCTGGCCTCTTCTTCAATTAACCCTGATTACTTTCTCTGCTCCACCCCTCTCTTCATAGCTAACACTTTTCTACACGGAGCTCTCTGCACAGTTTTAACCACTCACGTTTTATTACTGAGGGTTCATTAAAGAAAGTGATTTCATTCAATATCCCAGGACATTCTGCTTTAGTTCTGTAACTCTTCCATAGTTATCTCAGGGCAACATAATGATTTTTAGTTAATGGAGAAGGAACTACAGCAGCAATGTCATAGAATGGAGAAAACATCTGACTAAAGTTGAGAATACTGGGCTTATGAAATTGCCCTGGTCACCAGCGAGCAAGCCACATTAGATCCTTTGAGGTCATTCTCTTTCTATTTATTTTTACTAGTATGTCAAACAATTTATTGAAGTATTATTAGTTAATCACATTATGCGCATTTCAGGTGCACAACATTATAACTCAATATCTATGTACTCTACCCCACATTCACAACCAAAATTCCAGTTTCTTTCCCTTATCATATACTTGACCCCTGTACCCAATTTGTCCTCTAGTAACCACCTGGCTCTTGTATCTATGACCTGATTTTTGTTTTGTTTTGTTAGCTCATTTGTTACTTTTTGGTTTTATATTCCATATATGTATGAATGACATGTTTTTGTCCTTTTCTATCTGATTCATTTCACTTAGTACAATACCCTCAAGATCCATCCATGTGGTTGCAAATAACAATATTTCATCTTTCCTATGGCTGGGTAGTTTTCCATTATATATTTGGACCACTCTTCTTTAACCATTCATCCATCAATGGATGCCGAGGTTGCTTCCATAGCTTGGCTATTGTAAATAATGCTGTAACGAACATGGGGTACATATACCTTTAAGAATTAATGTTTTCATTTTCTTCAGATAAATACCCACAAGAAGAATGACTGGATCATGTGGTAGTTCTATTCTCAATTTTTGACAAATCTCCATACTCTTTTCCCTAGTGGCTGTACCAGTTTACATTCCCACCAGCAGTGGATGAGGGTTCCTTTTTCTCCACATCCTTTTCAGTACTTGTTATTTGTCTTATAGGTAATAGCCATTCCAGCAGGTGCGAGGTGGCATCTCATTGTGATTTTGATTTGTATTTCCCTAATAGCTAGTGAAGTTGAGTATTTTTTCATATATATGTTGGCCATTTGTATGTTTTATTGGGAAAAGTGTCTCTTCAGATCCTCTATCCATTTTTAAATCAGATTGGGTTTGTTGTTGCTGTTGTTGTTGTTGTTGTTGAGCTGTGTGAATCTTTACATATTTTGGATATTAACCCCTTGTTGGAGGTATCGTTTACAAATACCTTCTGCCACTTGGTTTGTTGCCTTTTTGTTTTGCTGATGGCTTCCTTTGCAGTGCAAAAGCTTTGTCATTTGATAGAGTCCCATTTTTTATGTTTGCTTCTGTTTTCCTTGCCTTTGGGATCAAATATGCAGAAATGCCACTGAGATCAATGCCTAGAAGTTCAATTTTTCTTCTATGTATTTTATTCTTTCATGTCTTACATTCCAGTCTTTAATCCATTTTGAGATCATTGTTATGTGTGTTGTAAGATGTGGTCCAGTCTCATTCTTTTGCACATGGCTGTCCAGTTTTCCCAACATCATTTATTGAAAAGACTTCCCTTTGTCCATTGTATATCCTTGTCTTCTTTGTTGTAAACTATTAGCCCTCGTATGTGCGGGTTTATTTCTGGGCTCTCAGTTCTGTTCCATTGGTCTGTTTGTCTGTTTTTTGTCAACACTACACTGTTCTGATTGCTACAGCTTTCTAGTACAGTTTGAAATAAGAGAGTGTTACACCTCTGGCTTTCTTCTTTTTCCTTAGAAAGCTTTGACCATTCAGAGTCTTTAGTGGTAACATATAAAAGTGAGGATTTTTTGTTGTATTTCTGTGAAAATGCCATTGGGATTTTGATAGGGGTTGCATTGAATATGTAGATTGCTTTAGGTTCATTTTCTGTTTAGTAAAATTATCATAGTAAGTGCCTTAGCATTTTGCTAGGGCTGTTGTAAGCTTTAACTAATAATAACAATAGTAAACACATACTGAGTGGGTACCACTGGCCAGCTACTCTTCTAACATGTATTCACTCATTCAATCCTTATAATAAGCCTTGAGATAAGTCATATTAATATCCTCATGTTACAGGTTTTTGAAAAACTGAAGCACTGTCTGCTGTCCACAGTCACATAGGTACAAAGTGGTGGAAGGTAGGATTCTAACCTAGGCAGTTTCCCAAGGTTTGTGCTCTTAACCAGGCACTATTCGGCCCCTCAGTATACTTAATATTAAACCGAATGGTGCAGTAACACGCTCTACAAGATAGCTGACTTCTAGATTCACAAGGAAAGAGAACTACCAAATGTTCTGGAAAAGCATTTCGCCTTACTCCGAACAACGAAGAACTGAAAGCTAGTGGCTGCATGTGTTCACACAAAGTGTCACGCATCCTAAAGTAGCCCTAGAAAGTCAGAATAAAAGCCAGGGTAAATAAAATAAGGAATGTCATTCTTCTCATACCCTGTTACACAGAAATCTTCCTTTAACGACACTGATAAACCATGGAAAGAAAACTAAAAGGTGGGAAGGACACCTAAGGTGACAACCAACAAAAGTTGCAGGCCCAATGGCCCCAAGAAATGGCTGGCTATCATTTCCCTAAATAATGACACACTGAAAAGTAAGAAATGACACCCTCAGTTGGAATTCCAGGTGATTAGTGTCTCAGGGGCTTGACTGGTGTATAGTCAAGGATGCGCAGGCAAGCACGATGGAAGGTAGGGCCATGCCACGCCGCTCCCAGGCTTCCCCAGTGGAAGAGCTGACTGTCTTCACCCTTCCATCACTGACGCCTTCTCAGTGGTGAAAATGGCAGCTTTTCCCCTTTGTTCACATGTTTCAACACATGAAATTCTAAAACCCAGAAACACCCATATATATGATCCCACTGAAAATGGCTTTGATTAATATATGACAAATCAGAGCATCATGCATGGACCTAGTAGGAACTGTTTCAGCACAATTCACATTTCCCATGAAGCTAACGCACAGAGGATGGATGGACATCAATGCCTCAGTTTCCTGCTGTTCCAACCCGGCCGCCCAGTTTTCAGGAGAATTTAAAGCAAATAGTTCAAGAATAATGCCACCCTTAAAAATAAGGTAGTAAAGAGTGGCATCCTCAAAAGCTTTGTAATAATTAAGATAAATTTCTGTAACAAATGTGGGAAAAGACCCCAAATGTGCCCACTCACACGTGGACGTGCAGTGGCAAGCACACACACAGTTTAAGGCAATTGCTATACAGAAATGTAAAAGAACCCAAGAAAAAAAGATTTTGGTAATTGATTATTCTCGAAAAGAAATAACAAAAAGTGCTGTTTGAGTAGATGTCACATCATCTGTGCTAACTCATGGCCTGAGATTCTCAAGCCCAGTAGAAGGTCTTTCTTCAGTGTGTCCCACTTCTTGGCTCCACACACTGGCTCTATCTGGAAGAGGGTGTGCTGTTTCGCTGCTGTGTACAGTGTGATACAGGAATGTCCAACAGATTCAAGGTAGCAGTAGACCAAAATCAGTAATCTCGAACTCTGAGTTTGTTTTTCTTTTCCACTTGAAAACCTAAAACACGGTATTTCTGAAATCTGAATAGCCTGGTCTCCATATAGCTGTAGTAGTTTCTCGATTCCAAATCATCCATCAGCACATCCTGTGTGCTTCACCTCCACATCTGTATAAATTAAACCATTCAACTTCTCGCCGCCTCCCCTCCTACCAGCCTTGTTCAAGTCACCATCTTCTCCACCTGAAGATAATAAAAGACCCTACTTGATGTCCCCTTCTACTCTTGTCCCCAACCATCCTTTCTCTACACAGCAGCCAGAGCAACATTTCAGAACACAACTAGTATCTTATATTCCCTAGTTTAAAGCCCCTCTATAGCCTTCCCATCGCATTTACAATAAAATTCAAACTACCAGGAAAAGGTCCTGTGTGTCCCACTCCTGACCTCCAACAGACTCTTTCTCCATCTCCTACTAAGCCTCACTGGCCAGCCTTCTCCCTGTTCACTGAAGAGGCCAAATCTTGCCTCTTGTAGTGTTTGCATTTGCTGTTCCCTCTTATCAGCATGCCATACCTACAGATTTCCATGTGGCTGGCTTTTTGGGTCCTTCGGGTCTTCTTTCAACTGTCCATTCTTCAGAGAAGACTTCCCTGACTTGCACCTAATCAAAGGTATCCATTCACTCCATCAACAAATATTTACTAAGTACCAAACATGGGCCAGGCACTGGATTAAACTAGGGATATATCAGTGAACTGAACACACTAAAAATATACTCAAATGTTTGTCAAATGAATGAAAGAGTTCCCCAAACAACAATGCAGCTCAAGCGCACGAAACCCTTCCTTGGCTTTAGCCAGTAAGTATGACTTTTCTGGAGGTACCTATCATCAAGCATTTCTGAAGTGTTTAGGATGCCTTAGTCAACATTGAGTCTATTTTTTCTCCCACGTAAATACTACTTAATAAATCCTTCTTCAAAGAACACACAATTACAAACTGAGGCTATGCCATCAGTTTCTAAGGATTCTCATAGTAGTCTGATGTCAGGACAGTCTCTTAAAAGGAATCTCTGATTTCTGGAGAACAGCATCCGCCTGTTGGTTTGTTAAGAGACACCTAAATGTGGTGTGATCCCAAAGGAGTCTTCCAAACTCAGCACACTTACTTTGTGGACACCATTTGTCTTCTGCCCATCGATTGCAGTTATAATTATCTCCTGCATTTTCACAGGTAAAACACTTGAAGCTGTTTGGAAATGGTGTAGCTTAAAAAAAAAAGATGCACAGTGAAAAGACAAAAAAATTTAACATCAAGTATGGCACAAATTAGCAACTTTCATTAGCTCAGAAAAAATTTATAAGCCATCATCCTTAAAATTTCTGTTTCTATGGAGCTAGACTTCACTGCCAGACTTTGGAGCAATTTATTTATTCCTTTTTCTTTAAATACTTCATCCATGCATACCTACTATGGAGTAAAAAATCATTCCACAAGCCACTTGGAAATATTTATGGTATTGTCCTATTATAATTTATAACTTGGGATAAATGGGGATTGAGAGGATGGGGAAGGGGAGTGGTGGCAGCATTGGAACCAAAAATGTGATATAGTATTGTCCCTGAGGGGAACTGGAGTCAGGTTGACCTGAACTTGAATACTAACCTTCCCACTAATTAGCTGTATGATTTTTAACTTCAAAGAAATTATATGTATAATAATAGGAACCATGAAGATCCCCATGACCTGCAGAGGTATAGTGAAGATTAAGCAGGAGGTTGCAAGAAAAAATATCTAGTAGAGTCCCTGGCAAATCAAATCATGCTGGTTTCCATCCAATGTGCTGCCATTACAACTACATTTAACCTCCATCAAACAATCTCACTTGATTTATGTCAGTCACCACCACAGACCTCAAGTTGAAACATAACGTTCAATAAAAGATGATAGCATTTCTCGGGTCCTTATGCTCAGGCCAGGGAGGAATTAGGAGCTGCTGGCTGTCTGGTTTGAGAGAAACTAGATTGTTCTTTCTTTATTTATTTTTCATCTTTATGTTTTTTTCCTACCTTTTATCTTACTATTTTAATGAGTAAAAAAACAAAAAAGTACAATAAATTCAACATTCTTCTATGGGCTAGTGTATAAAATCCTGTGTAAAATTTTGAATTCCTCCATTTTTTAAAAAATGAAGCAGACGAAGAACAAGGTGAACCCCAGTCCATCCCAGGAACCTGAGCACAAGTTGGGACGATACTTAGAAAGCAGTGGGGATTGTGGATACAGGGGAGGGTAAATATCGATGCATAAAACAAGAGCAAAATACCAGAAGTTAAAGTTCAGAGGACATGAAATTAAGTATTTCAAGTAATTTCAGTTTTGCCTAGGCATAAAAGTTAATTAGGTAGGTAAAAAAACTAATGAAATCCATTTTCACCTATTAAATCAGTACAGTTTTAAAATACTAATACTGAGGTTAAAAAAGTGAAAGTGTTAAGTACAAATTGCTCATTATAAAAAGTCACAGGGATATAAAGTAGAGCACACAGAATATAATCAGTAATATTATGATAACTATGTATGATGTTGGGTGGGTACTAGACTTACTGGGGGGATCACGTCATAACTTACATGAATGACCATCTAGTCACTGCGTTGTACGCCTGAAACCAATGTAATATTGTATGTCAACTATCATTGAAAAAATAGTTTTACTCTACAACATACTAATACTTAATGTTGGTGGGTAAATAAAGTATAAATTGGTACAACTTTTTGATTCGGTAAGGTCATTAGTCAAATAAAAAGGAAAATGTGTTCACAAAGTTTGAATGAAGCACTCAGCTGCTGGTGGTTCTGTGCGTGTATGTGCACACGTACAGACATGGGTTACAGCTGGGGAACTGGTTAAATAAACTGGAGACCAGCCATATGACCTTTAAAAATTTGAATGTAAAAGGCATTAAAATACTCTCAAAGACATAGAAAATCACTTAAAATACAGTGTAATGACAAAAACTGCTACAAAATTAAATTGGTGTGATCTCAGTATACACGTGTTTATGTACACACACAAAAAAAAAACGGTGGCAGGAAATAGTTCCAAATGTAAAGAAGAGTTCACTCTGAATCTTGGGATTATGAATAAATGTTATTTTCTTCTGTCCATTTCCTGTCTCTTTGGAATTTTCTATAATGAGCAAACATTACCGTTTTTCTCTTTTTTAAAGATTATTTTAAAATTATTTTTGAGTTATTGTTGACATACTAATCATTGAAACTAATATTATATTAGCTTCAGATGTACAGCATAGTGATTAGACATTTATATAACTTGTGAAGGGATCACCCTGATAAGCCTAGTACCCATCTACCATCATATATAGTTATTAGAATAGCACTGACTGTCATCCCTCCCCTCCCATGCCCCTCCCCTTTGACAACCACTAGTCCACTCTCTGTATCCATTAGTGTTTCAACTGTGTTTGCTCTTTTATTTAAAAAATATGTTTTAATGAAAATAAATCCTATTCACTTTAAAAAATTTTTTTTCATCATAAAATTGCATTAGTCTTAAAAGGTTTGAAATGTGTCAATAATTTATGTTTTATAAAAACTATGTCTGTGTTTACTATCAGTATACAATCATTCCCAATTTAGAAGTGTACAATAACATGATAGTTCAAGGTGCATGCGGTACACACAAGTCTGCATGTACATGTGACACAGATGCGGACACACACAAGTGCACACATACACACTCACTGAATGTCCTAACTAATAAATACAAAATGAAGACCAATAATGACACAGACTTCATTTAATGGAGTAGCATAAAGACTGGTTCCCCAAACTATTGGAAGACTATGTATTCCTCCTTACCACTGAATCTCTGGGGGAGGGACCCAGAACATGTAGTTTTAAAGGCATTTATGGTACCTCTGATACTCTTCCAGGGGTGGGAACCACAGGCATGCACAGTTCTACCAAACAATCTCTATCTATACCAACCTCAAGGTTTACTTATCTGAAGAGCAAAAAAGCAGGGGAGATGATATATGTATACAAACACATATATACACATATATGTATATAAATATATTATCCTGTAGGTAATATACAGTATTAATTTTTATATTACTAGTGGGAAAGTTGAGTTTTTACAGCCTTTCCTAACTGTGTACAATGCTAATGAACATCTAGGTGTATTTTCTTCCAAATTTTATACACACTAGTCTGTTTTCAAAATTGTTAATGGACATTGAAAGAATATATCATTGATGCAGAAACTTCCTACAGCCAATGTCCTTCTCCAATGAAGGGATAAGCAAAGAACACTGAATTTCTCTGCTAAGTCATTCTTAGGGATAGTGTTCAAAAGACTGTTTTAAACAAGAACCCTTTTGAGACTTCAGCAGGAAGCCAAATCATTTCAAAGAAATTGAGAGAATTTCAGAAGTAGTGAAGATTTTCTGTCTTATTGTAGGTATAAACCAAATGTTCTAGAAAAGGCAAAGTTGCAATTGTAGAAACAGGGACCTCAAATGCTCACTCCAACCCTGCAGTCACGAACTACCACGGTAGCGCCCACTACTTACGGTCAAGAGGAGGCCTCACGTTATAGAAGTTGATGTTCTTGGCCAATGCTCGGTTTCCCGAGAAGATAAAGATCTGGACAACTGCTACAGCCAGAGCGTGACCAAGGGGCAGCATTCTGACCCTGGGATGGAAAAGTGCGAATGTCCTATATCTATGATGAAAAGAGAGACTGGTTGAGTTTATTTGCATTTTACATGTCAGTAGGAGTATGTTTTGCTTCTCTTTGGAAAGGCTGGTTATTCAAATATATTCAACCATCTACTTGTTCTGTAGGGCAAACTGCATTCTTTCTGATCAGATGAAAGTTAAGCAATTACTGCCTTCTACTGGTCAGGCCTCTGCACTAACCAGCTAAGTTTTAGCACAACACCCAGTGGCCTTTCGGGTTCCAGGAGCACTAACAGCAAGTATGGGTCTGGCTGTGCCCCAGCCCATCACTGGCCCCAGACTAGCCTACTTCCTGCTGAATCACCTCATCTCTTAACAACCGTGGTGGTTCGGAGGCTTGTTCAGCTGAAGTTACTGAACCACCTATCTGTCAGTTCCATTCCTTGAATAGACACAGATGTTTGATAAATTTTGCAACTCTTTCAAAACCTAGAGCAAACAATAAAAGTTGCAGCAGCAATAGGAAGGATAGTGGATACAGAACAATGAGTTTGAGAAATAAAGACCTGCTGAAAGCCCTGAGTAAAGTGTATTATTTCTTAAGCTGCACAGGTTCTCCCCTCTAGAAGCACACCTGACTGTAAGGCAATCTCCAGGCCTGATGCTCAGAACCTAGAATAGCACCACTGACAGGCTCTCTTCGACCAGGGAGAGGTGGGAGCAGCAGGAAACACGTGTAACTTGGATTCCAAAGACTTTGACTCAGGTGCTGGCTCTGCTATTTATTAGCCACCTGACCTCGGGCAAGCTCTTTAAATCTATTAGCCTCAATTTCCTCATCTGTAAAGTAGCTTAATAACATCGTCCTGCCCTGCCCTGCCCACATGCTCGGGGGATCATGAACATCAAACACAGGGTCAGGTAGGATCACAGAGAATCGTGCATGTAAGAGCACTTGTAACACCAGTTCTGTGAAAATGCTGGAATCTTAGAGCTCAGTAACATTGGCTGGATGCACCCTGGCTGGTGTGGCTCAATGGATTGAGTACTGGTCTGTGAATCAAAGGGTCGCTGGTTTGATTCCCAGTCCAGGATACATGCCTGGGTTGCAGGCCAGGTCCCCAGTAGCGGGTGTGCGAGAGGCAACCATACACTGATGTTTCTCTCCCTTTCTTCCTCTCTCCCCCTCTCTAAAAATAAATAAATAAAATCTTTTTAAAAAGAATATTGGCTGAACTCACTTTCTTCCTGCTGAATCAGCCGGTTTCAGTGGGTTCAGGAAGTTTTTCAATAAAAAACCATGATCTCCACATACACAAGCATAACCCTTCACATGGGTATTTTGTTTGAAAACAGCATAATAATGCATGGGTTCTAGAGTTTTCTTCCCTCTCTTTAGTTGTGAGTATATCGGTTTTGCATGTGTGGCTAAAAATGCATACGCATGGACCTGGAAGTGATTATTCGACAAAATGTAGCCACATCGTCATCTTATTCATTGCAAGTCACTAAGGAAGTACTCAGGGAAAAAACCTGGTAAGTTTCACAAAACAGTAGTGCTAAAGTTCAGACTTTCAGCTCAGTATAGAGTCAGACCTAGTTACAGATAAATATATACATAATTCTACCCTGGTTCATTTTAGAAACTAAAATCAACCTTTCACAGTTATCAGATTTCTAAATCCTGTTGTTGTGCTCTTTCCGAAGACATACACATTTAGAAAACTGTTTTATATCTTACAGACAAGCAATTATCCTGATACAACTTCTGCTTCTCCTATTAATTTCCCTGAATTGTCCTGTTCTGTGTTCTTTATGAATCTGCGGCCAAGCAATGGAGACCCCTTCTTTATCGAGCACTTTCTATTAGGTATTGAAGACCACCGGCTCAGAGACCTGCTTCCAAGCCTACTCTCTATGTGGCCCCATGAAAATTCCTTGATCTTCTGGCACCACAATTTCTGCATCTAATAGAATAGATGCAATGATAATACCTACCTCATAGGGTTGTGGGACTGAAATTAGCTAATGCATGTAAAGCACTTGAACTAATTAGCTATTAGTTCACAAATCAGAGCCCCTGGTTTTCCTCATGTAATCTCAGTGTGAGACAAAAGCCCATGCATCCAGCAGGCCATTATCGACACCTCATAGATAACAGACATTTGTACGACTGTGTCCCCAGCAAGTCTTTGCTCTCATGCAGTTTGCATTTTACAGGGGGAAGACAGGAAATACATGGAAATATATATAATTTCAGACAGTCACATATTCTACAAAGGAAACACAGTGAGATGTGTTAGTGACTAGAAGGAGTTATTTTACACGTAGAATGAGCTCAGTATGTCTCTGCTAGGTGACATTTGAACAGGTAAATTAAATGATGAGAAGAAACTGTCCAAGCAAAGAATCCAGGGGAAAGACGCCAAGGTCCTAAGGCGGGAAAACATGTGCCTTGCTAAGGGGATTCGGCAAGTAGCCAGTGTGACTGGGGCAGACAAAGGGACAACGAAAGCAGACAAAGTCCAAGAGTGCTGGGCCGGCCACACAGGCACTTACAGGCCATGGCAAGGATTTGCAGCCTAGCAAAGGAAGAAATTGTTTGACTTTAGATTACCTAGTTTCGAAAAATACTAAGAATGCTTTGTCTCTGTAGAGTAATCGGTACCAAACACCTACCCTATTTCTAGTTCCTGGAATACAGGAAAGCAAATGATAGTGACTACAGCGGAATACAGATTCAGATAAACCACAAAAGTTCTCTGAATGAAAAGGCGAATGGATGATAGACAACTTAAAAACAACGGAATGAATAACAAAGCCAAGGGTTGGAGCTGTTTTTTGGTTTCTCCATTCCTCAAAACCGGAGGGAATGGATCATTATAACATGCATGACTGAGGAAAGTGAGGTTTGGAAGCCACGTGTGCACAGGTCCTCGCACACGGCCTGGAACAGAGCAGGCCCTCAAAACACTTCCACGTAGTCTGCTCCAGCCCACTACACTTGAAAACGTGTGAACAGTAAACCAAAGGGCTGCATAGACCGGATGGATCTTCATTTCCATTCTTAACTAAAGAAGCACAGCCTTATTCTATCAAAATTCTCTGAAACTGCAAAGGTTTTACCTGTCAACTAAGGAAAGAACTAAATAAAAATGCCTCCTTTTTCAGAGCATGCTTTACAGTCAGTTGCCATCTCCTGTTCCCCCCCCCCCCCGCCAGCACCTCTAATCTATCTCTAACCCTTTTCCAGTATGTAAGTTTGTAGTAACAGGACTATTTTATTTTCACAACCAAAAGACATTAGGATCATGAAAAAGCAAATGACTGACTATAGTATTTGAACGCTGTTTTACATTGAGAATCAGTTCACAAAGACCGAATTAAAAATTATCTGCTGAGACTGCTGAGTAGGCTCTCACTGCAGTCTTTGTTGCGGAACAAGGTTACAACAGCGCTTGTATTTTGCTCCAGAAGGGAAAAAAATCTTTAACACAAATTAACCTAAAGCATTCTGGCCTTTGTTCTGGCCCATCAGAGGAGGCAGAGATCTTCATATAGGGGAGGGGTGACCTATGAGCTCCTTAGGCTCATTTGCAAAATTTTATGTCTATACATATTTTCATTTCAGATTAAGTATCTCAAAGGAACCTGAAACCCACATGATGCTTAAGAACAGCTGCTTGCTGTTTCAGAAGACTGCCATTGTGATTCAGTCTCCTGTGACTCAGAAGTTTTCATATTTTGACACCAGGAAAGTTCTACAAGACATATACCTGAGGTACCTGGTCCACGCTCCTCAAACTCAAGTCATACAGGGCTCGTTCCTGTTGTCCACCTTTCCCAGGTAGTAGGCCTGGTCTTCCATTTATTGTATGAGTCTACTCTTCGGAAAATATATTCATTCTTGTTCCGGAATGCAGTGTGCCTTTTGGCTAAAGGAGAGAAGGGATTTCTGCAAGGTATATTGGTAGGGGTACACTAGGCGGGGGCAACTCTCAGGCATTCCAGGGAATGGCGAGTAGTCAGATTTGTAAATTTAGGAAGCCCTGCCTGAGACCTTGGCCTGCTGCTGCCTGGAGTGAAGAGCGTACATGGTATCTGGCCAAGAAACATAACTACTTCCCAGGTCAGAGCCATGCTAATCTCCTCATTCTCTACGTGGTATCTTACACTCCCAAGGAAAATTCGGAAAGTTGGCAGGGCCTCGGGAAACAGTGCATCCTTGACATCATAAATTCTTCAGGGGCAGGAAAATGACCTACGTCATCTTTTTTTTTTCCTTAATGAGTTTGACCTTTATTAATCACAATTATCGTTATATAGACACAGAAACTGATACTCAATAAATACTTTTTGGGAAGAACCAACAGCATTAGCTACAACCTGTAAGGAGTACCTTTCTTACCAAGTATTGGGTAGAAAGGTGATGGGCAGTGAGGAGCTGGCAAGGTATCTGAGATGACAAAGAAATTATAGACTCGGGGGAGTTGAAAGAGACCAGACAGAGGTAGTAAATAGCGGCGTATCTCACACATTGCTAAAAATGAGTCAGCAGGCACAAGGCCAACTTCAACAGCCAATAAAACAAATGAAATAGGTAATTTAAAGGAAACAGCTCTACTAAGTCCAATGTGCCTATCAACACCCGCATTCACACCTTCCTGCAAGCATCACTTGCCCTGCTGGAAGACACTTTCATGACAAACTTTAATAGGCCTGGCTTTCCTTGGAAAGGGAATAGACAGCGCAAAGGAAATGTAAAATAAGTGCTGAAATTTCACTCAGAAAGAGCGGAATAGATGGAAACACTCCTCTCTAAAGGAGAAATGTACCAGAAAGCTTTACCATCCACCACAAGGACGGGTCTACGTGTTTCTGGCTGTTAGGAGAGGTTGGCCAATGGAGATACTCTGGTCCCCATTACGTTCAGGAAGTGTGTTGATGAGACTTCTGTTGAGGCTGTCCTCGCTCCCTTACTGGCATCGAGCTGAGGTCTCAGTTGCTAACCTTGCCTGGGCTGCTAAGGCTTCAGCTTCAACTTTCTCTGATAGGTTCTCTCTCTATGTCTGGTACAAGAAAAATACTTTCACCCCTTACATTAAAATATGGATTTAATTTTTAAAATATTTAACCTAGCATTTCTATGTGCCTGAAGAAAAATACATGAAAAAATTGGCTTATGCTCAATGCATCATTTTCATCTGAAAATACAAAAAGCTCCAGAGGAGCAGGTATTTGCATAACGAACGTCAACAGGGAGAATAGAATCATGGTGCAGCCCCTCCTCAGAGCTTGTCCGAATCTTGCAAGCAGTACGATTATAGGCCTTGCATTTATATCAGGTACTAGGCTAAGCACTTTGCATACAACAGGGCGTAACAGAAGCTCAGTCCCTATGCTCTCATTCATTACGGGGGCCACAGAGTCAGTGTGAGCCGTGGTGAGATGTGACTGCCAGGAGTTAATACAATCATCTTTGAGGAGAGGAAAAACAACAGGCCCAAAATAAAATTCTGGTTCTACTTTTACGAATCAGGTGATAACAATGTTAAGAAGTATTGTCCCCATTTGCCAGTAAGAGAAGTGAGAGGTAGAGCCACGTAAGTAAACGTTCTAAGCTGCTGTGTGGATTGGGTGCAACCACACATGTAAAGCACGTTCTACTTAGGTGGCATTCAAGAAATGTTCAGTGCCTGCCCCTGCTATCCTCCCCTCCCTGCCTGCTTCTTCAGACATCCTTAGCAGGAGATGAAGACCAGATCAAGGTGTATGACTGCCCCAACTCCATTCCTCACTAGCTGAACAAAACCTGGGCAACAGTGGTGATGTCTGTGCACTCGTGTCTTAAGAGGGTTCAGATATTCTCTCTATTGCAACCAAATGGGAAGTGGGAATGGGCGACGGCCAAGGTTCCTTTCACTCGTAATATTCTATGACTCTTGGGGAAGGGTAATAACTAAGTATTTCGGTTACGCCATGAAATGCCATAAATGTAATAGAGTATTCCCATAATATGTCAGATTCTTGCTATATTGTTTTAAAGAATACAGACTTCAAAAAATTTCACCAACCATAGGATCAAATCCTCACAAAAATAATACTAATTTCTAAACATTCCGCTGTCCATTTTGCAGTTCTAAAGATAGATAATTTTCCTATGTGCAACCTGATAAAAGATAATGTCTAAAACAGTGCTAATGTTAAAATAATTCCATTACACAAATTGATTTTAAATAGAATCATAAATTAATACAGGGACCAAAAGTGTATAACGTGTGTGGAGAATAGTCTAATCAATTTTAAAGACATATTTTTAAATGTGATTCAAATTTTTAAGTATATTTTATCAATTATGCTATTACGGTTTTTCTAATTTTTTTCTCCCCTTCTTTCCCCCCTCTCCCCTACACTGCGCTCTCCAGCCCTCCAGTATTATCCTCCCTTAGTTCATGTCCATGGGTCGTACATATAAGTTCTTCGGCTTCTCTGTTTCCTATACTATTGTTAACCTCTCCCCATCTATTTTATGCCAACCAATTACGCTTCTTTTCCCTGTTCCTTCCCCCTCCTTTCTTTCCTTCTCCCTCCCCACTGATAACCCTCCATGTGATCTCCATTTCTCTGGTTCTGTTCCTGTTCTTGTTGTTTGCTTAGTTTTTGCTTTTGTTTTTCAGGTTCAGTTCTTGATAGTTATGAGTTTGTTGTCATTTTACTGTTCATAGTTTTTGATCTTCCATTTCTTAGATGAGTTCCTTTAACATTTCATATAATAAGGCCTGGGTGATGATGAACTCCTTGAACTTGACCTTATCTGGGAAGCACTTTATCTGCCCTTCCATTCTAAATGATAGCTTTGCTGGATAGAGTAATCTTGGATGTAGGTCCTTGCCTTTCATGACTTCAAATACTTCTTTCCAGTCCCTTCTTACCTGTAAGATTTCTTTTGAGAAAGCAGCTAATAGTCTTATGGGCACTCCTCTGTAGATAATTCTCCTTTCCTCTTGCTGCTTTTAAAATTCTCTTCCTATCTTTAATCTTGGGTAACTTAATTATGATGTGCCTTGTTGTGTTCCTCCTTGCATTCAATTCAAATTTAAGAACAAGCCAAAAGACACTTCCAAAGTAACACCTTTCCAGCTGTATTTTTGTCAAAGATACGATTGTACATTTGTTTTGAAAAGGCTTGCATAACACCAGAGAACTTAACATGGTAAGAACTCCGTGTTAACAAGAATAGAAAGCTTAGATGTTTAGGGATTGGAAACTGAACTCCTTAAAAAAAACTGGACTCCTCTTTAAAAGAATCAAGATTGGCTTATGAGGTTTTATTGAACTACTGGGACAAATGGTAAGAACCTAATAAAAATATATTAACGGGTGAAATTTGAGAGCATCCTTCAGATAGGTAGAATAATTTTTACCCAGTCTGCTCCAAAAATAATTTTTAGGCTTATGCCAAGTCACTTACGCATTATGGCTCTCTAAATGTGGGGTAGAAACTACACGGGATGAGTAAGGTTTCCAGCACCTTCTGTGAATGGTGCTCCTCTGCTGCATACAACCCTCCACTCTGTGTGTCCTGGCAGCCAAGGGAGACACACATGGGACACGCATTCTCACTACTTAACAAGGAGACTCTTCTGTCACTTAATTCTCAAATTAATGGGCCCGGTGTGTTGTCATCCAGAGAGCACCAAACAGCACATGGACAAGGTCTGGAATCTGCTTGGAAGAGCTCCAGATGCCTCCTTCATTTGGTCACTTCTTTAAAAAAGCCAACAACACAATTGTAAAAAGTAATTTAATGGAGATATTTCCACTGTCAGGCAGGCAAATGAGAGAGGTTATTTTCTCTCCACAGGAGAGGCGTGTTTTTAAATTTGAGGGGAAGGTGTAATGACTGGACAGCAGTTCCGCAGGAGAGTGGCAGGCACACAGGTGTTCGGTGCTGCATGGATGTAAACCAAGTGGCAACAGAGGCTGGGCACGGAAGACGGTGTTTTTACGTCCCACATCCTTGCCTGCTTTACTGAACTCATTTCTTTTAATTACCAATCAAAAGTCTCATAATAGAAATCTAGGCTGGAGTGTCCGACAGCTGGCTAAGAACCCATTATTTCGAATATTTGTTGAGTGGAGGAGTGTATCACCCCAGCACGCATTCTCTAGAGGCACACAGAATGCAGATGAGAAAGTTTAGCTTTCTGGGTCACTAGGTGATAGCTAGCACTTTTCACTTCATTTCATCTCAGCAAACATAGAAAAATGAGCCTAAAAACCAAGGGGGTATACAGATGTGTTTCACTCTGCATATATTCTTTTAAAGATTTTATTTATTTATGTTTAGAGAGAGGGAAGGGGGAGAAAGAGAGAAAGAGAAACGTTCATAGATCAGTTGCCTCTCCCATACCCTTAACCAGGGACCTGGCCTGCAACCCAGGTATGTGCCCTGACTGAGAATCAAACCAGGGACCTTTGGTTCACAGGCCTGCACTCAATCCGCTGAGCCACACCAGCCAGGGCTCTCTGTATATATTCTAGTATGACAGAATGTCTGTGCCAATGCAGAAATCTTGAGTGATATGTTCATTTGGATATGTGTGTGTACATGTGTATGGAGGTATACATACATATATGGGTGTGTGTATCTGTGTATAAACACACATATCTTATTGAATGAATTGCTTGAGCACTATGTGCCAGGTTTTAAATTGTCCCTAGAACTCTGGTTAAGAGACTGTATTATCACTCATGTCAGCTGCTGTTAGCACCCGCATGGGTTTCCTTGACCTGGGAGAGCTTCAAGATGCAGAATTGTTACTATGCATTTATCCTGTCATCTTTCTCCTGTCCTAGGGTTTTATATCACTGACCACTGTTTATAGAACCTCCACTGGCTCAACTTTATTCTTGATTCTGAATCTAAAAACGTATTACACAATAAAGAACAAGTTCATGGGTACCATTCTGAAAGAGGAAGGCACTTAAAAACCAACCATAAACTGCATGCTATGGCAAAAGAATAGCATGCTGACTTTTGCACGGTCACAAAATCCTGAAGAGATTACTCAAAGAACTCTCTGGAATCTGACAAGCTTATTAAAGCCATCCTAACAAAAAAATTCTGCATTCTGCAATAACAAAGTTATAGCGTGTCACTTGCTATATAAATTGTCACTATTACCACTTGGAATACAAGGAAATGTACATACACCGAGAGATATATGTGCATAATTTCACATTCCTAGATGAAACTGAAAAATTATGTGTTTTAATTGCAGCATGAAAAACGACATTTGAGCAATGGCTCACAATCCCACAAAGTTAAAGTCCAGTGTGCACGCTGCCTGCACAACAGGGGAAGAGCGGCTTTGCGGACGCCCAAGCCCCGGTGTGAATTCTGACTCTGTCGCTTACTGGATTGACTGCCCTAGCCAACCCCTCTATTATTCCGAGACTTGGTTTCCCTAGATTTCAGACTGAAAACATATTTTCAGCTCTCAAATTTTATGATTATCTGAGCATACATGAGCGAAGGAGATAAAATTCCTCCGAAGACCAATTTTAGGAAAACTACTCTAGGATGTACCCGAGAACAATATGCAGGCCTCATTAAAGCATTCTCTCTCTTATCTGCATCCTGATAAAATCTATATTCTCTGTCTGCAGTCATAAATATTACGCAGTTGCTCTTACAAAGTTGGCTTTAAAAAGCAGCAGGCCCTGCGCCCCCACACAAGTCATTACCTCACCACGCTCCCCACTCTCCTTCGAAGGCCCAGTTCTAGTATTTCCCACCCATTAAACCTTTCTGCGTCTGCTCCAGCCCATGGGTTAGTCTCTCTCCTGAAAAAAATTTAGGGTTTGTTTGGGGACATAAGACTGCCCGTCCTTGCTTAGCACTGGGTTGGGCACAGAAAGTTCCAGTCCTTGTTCGGAGATGATCTGAAAGTCTTT
>PVKM010003671.1:0-56222 GCA_004027735.1 Carollia perspicillata | reverse complement strand
CCGAAACTGAGGAGTTTGTTTTTCCCAGGGTGTCTCCCATGTACACTTGTATGTGAAGCATGCATGTTAATAAACTGTGTGTTTTGCTCTTTGTTAATCTGTTTTATATAACAGGGGTCTCAGCCAAAAATATAGGAGGGTAGAGGGAAAATTATTTTTCCTCCCTACACACACTCAGGAATCTGTTGAGAAGGGTGTCATTGATATGAGGATATTAACTGAGAAAGAAGACATGGGATCTAGAAAATGAGATTCAACACAGAAAAGTATGAAAAAGAATACTCAGGATGACTGTTGAGAGAAATCCCAAGACTTTCAGCTGGGCAGCAGCAGGAACATTAAGGGCTCTGGAATATATTAATAGATCAAATCAGTGGTTACCCGGATTTGGGAGTGGAAGAGAGGATTGACTGAAACAACCATGAGGCAACATTTTTAGGTGATGGAAATGTTCTAAAACTATTGTAGTAATGGTGGCACAAATCTATAAATTCACTAAGGTTGTTGGATTGCATACTTACAATGGGTGAGTTTTATGGTATGTAAATTATACCTCAAGAAGGCTCTAAAACTAATAATAATAAGCAAGGAAGGTATAAAACAAGATGGGCAATATTGAGAATTATTGAAATTCAGTGTCAGGTAAGGGTAGTTCATGGAACTCTCTACTTTTTTACGTTTGAAATTTTCAATAATAAAAGAGAAAATAATTATATTTTAAGACTCTTACGGTCATTCAAAAGGACTTGGGTGCTAAAGGGTAGCAGAATGTGCCATTCCAAAATATGCCACTTAAGCATTAAAGTTCAAGACATGCCACCCCCAAATATGCTGCTTTGGTATATTGGTTATTTTAAGCTACAGTCACTTTAGAAAGAGCAGGTGCAGAAAGTGCTGTCTAATCACCTCCCTGCCTTTCTACCTTAAAAATGGGTCATAAAATTGCCCATGAGAAAAGTGCTCTTCCTGTACCTGGAATAAAAGAACATCCTTATCACCTGAGACTGGTAGTCAACACTAAAATAGGTCTGTACAAACAAACTCACTAAAGTAACCCTTAATTTCCACTAGTTTTACTGCCATATGCCTCCTAGTCACTTCCCTAAAATTGACTAGTTTAAACCCCTTTTGTCATTTCTTCACAAATTTAAGGCTGGTCTATAAGGCATACAAGCTTTCCTGAGCTGAAGGCGACTGAAAAGAAATGGAGTCAAAAGCTCTCTGCCCTCCACTTGCTTGCCTAAAAGCAGGACCTAAATTTGTAAAAGTGTCCACCCTCCCCTCTCTACCAGGGAGGAGAGAAGGCAATCACTGGAGACAACGCTATACCCTTATCAGCCCAGAGGCAGCATTAGAGGAAACTACATAACCTTGCTAAAACTAGCCCTTATCTACCATTAGTTCCCCCATGTATTTGCCTTCTCATAATTTATCACTAGAGAAGCTCAAAGTTATTTTCCTTCGTTTTGTCATGTCTCTAAACATTTATTGCTCTTTTTTTTAAATATCACAAATAGAACTTTTTTAAATTGATTTGAGAGAGAGAGAGGAAGGAAGAGAAACATGGAATTGTTATTGATCCACTTATTTATGCACTCATTGGTTGATCCTTGTGTGTACCTGGCCAGGGATCAGACCCACAACTTCGGTGTATCAGGATGACTCTCTAAACCAACTGATCTACCCAGATAAGACACAAATAGGACTTTTTATTTTAAACAGATTCTTGGGTGGGGGTGGGGGACTCATGAATTTATCAGTTTATTCAACTTCACCTGTCTCATTCCCAGTAGCTTTTCCAGATCTGCTACATTCACAGTGAAGCTCCATCAGTTTTTCCGATTCAAACTTGGTCTTCTTCAGCATTTTGACTTTTCTAACAAAGACAACATGAGGCAGATAAACAGATTGGCAAGCCTTTTCTAAGTCTTTTCTGATGTCATCTGGAATCAGTTAGACTACTTTTAAGTCACCTTATCTGCACCTTTTTGGTCATGATTTTTATCACCTTCTTCCAGGTTTGGCGAACCTGTTGATGCAGGTGTTGAGGATCTGAGTGTTGCATTTTTTAGTAACCAATGCAGAACAGATGAAGCAAAAAACCATCAGTAGTCTTGACATCAATGTGAGCTTCAGTCATGATCTGTCATTTTTTGACCATGGAGCACATTTTGTCACAGGTAAGATCCATGCCATGGAAATCAAGCAGTTTTCATCCTAAATATTTTCAGTAGTTAGATTGAATTTTCTTTCTTTTTTTTTTTAAGATTTTATTTATTTCTTAGAGGGGAAGGGAGGGAGGAAGAGAGGGAGAGAAACATCAATGTGAGGTTGCCTCTTGCATACCTCCTATTTGGGACCTGGCCCTCAGCCCAGGCATGTACCCAGATTTGAAATCGAACCAGCAACCCTTTGGTTCACAGGCCAGTGCTCAATCCACTGAGCCACACCAGCCAGGACTATCTTGCCTTTTGTATACGAATTGTACCACTGGGTAGCCAAATACAAGGTAAGTGTCTCTTCATAAAAATATTCCAGCTAAAATGAAAAAGAATTAATAGAATTAGAACATTATCATTTTCCAACCCCCAGTTAATTAACTTGTTGAGGTATTAAATATGAATGGCTGTTAAAACAAACATTAGGTGGCTTCTGAAGGAAGAACTTAATACCACCTACCGTCTTGTCGAAAAGGAACAAATCTCTGGACCCATTGCCAATTTGCAGAAAATAGAGAGGACAACAGAGGATATATTAAACTGCACCATAAATATGTAATCAGGGGTAAGCATTCTTATTTCTTCCAAGCACTCTTCTTTAACCTCCAGTATTGCTATCAAAAAGCTATTGGTGATTGAGCAAAAGAGAGACAACCAAAAAAAAAAAATGTACTGGTTCTTCATTAGGATATCAGGAGTATTATGTGAATTTGACAGAGTGCTGAACCAGCATTTAAAGACCTGAACCACTGAATGTACTTTTTCCATTAATTAGCTGTGTGATTTAGGTTAAGCAACTTCACTTTTCTAGGCCTTGTTTTCTCTCCAGAAGTTCTGATTTTGTATCTGTCTCCCAAAATTAATAAAAACTTCTGGCTCTGACCAATGTGGCTCAGTTGGGTGTTGTCCTGCAAAGCAAAAGGTCACTGGTTCGATTCCCCATCAGGGCACATGCCTGGGTTGCAGGTTGGGTCCTTGGGCAGGGTGCGTACAAGAGGCAATGATTAATATTTTTCTCTCTCACATCGATGTTTCTTTCCCTCTTTCCCTCCCTTCCCATCTCTAAAACTAAATAAATAAAATCTTTTAAAAAACTTCTGCAACACAGGAAGTGCCTTATTTTTCCTTGTATCTCACACAGCACTAACAACATACTGTGTTCATACACAATAGGCATTTAATAATGTTCAATCCTTCCAAGTATCTAGATGACTGAGAAAACCAGTAATAATTTACTTAATTAAATCTCTTTTGCAAATTATAAAAGAAATATATTGACACATGGACAAAAACTAGAGGGGTGGAAATGGGCGGGAAGGGAGAGGGCTGGGTGGGTGGGCTGGGATGGGAGTAAAAGACATAAAACTGTACTGGGACAACTAAAATTTAAAAAGTTAAAAAAAAGAAACATATTTGTTGAGAAACTAATGCACTACCTGATCTCACTATCTACTTATAAACTGTAAGGGCAAATGCAAATTAAGAGTCTATTCTCCCTGTTGAAAATAAGGGAAGAAACTCCTCTCCCTCTTTCACTTCTCCCTTTTCTTTCAGGCTTTCTTTCAGAATTCCTTTTTTTCTCCTTCTGAATAGTATGCAAATCTTGGTACAATAGCCTTTCCCCAGTTTCACAACTCTAGGAATTTTTCCTCAAGGACCTGGGAGCCATCTTTTTGGTATGAAATCATCATCAAGGAAGATAATTCCCAATTGCGCAATTTCTGTGGAGGAGAGGAGTCTAACTTGTCACCTGACTCTAAATTACAAAACCTACAAAATGTAATGCTTATATCCACTTGGCTATTGTTAAATTAATTAAACAAAGAGGCCATCAGACTGAGGTAGCTGGCTCTAACGCATCCACAGCCTTTCTAAGCAAACCAAAATCTAAGCCTGTAAATGCCTGATGATTAGAAGATCAAAAACACTAAATACAGTCCATCATTGCCCTCACTGGTGTGGCTCAGTTCAGCTGGATGGGTGTGGCACCACAGAGCAAAAGGTCGCATGTTCACCCCTGTTAAGGTTGCAGACCTGGGTTGCAGGTTCAGATTCCGGTCAGGGCAGGTACGTGATGCAAACTTTCACATCAATGTTTCTCTCCCTCTCTCTAAAAATAAATAAAATATGTTTAAAAAGACATTCACTAAGAGCCAGCTAGCCTTTAATTTATAGCCAATCAGTCCTAGCTGAGTAGCTAGCTCAATTGGTTGGAGCATCATCCTGACGCACAGGGGATATGGTACAATCACCAGTGGGGACACATGCAAGAGTCATTCAATGGGTGGAACAACAAATTGTTGTTTCTCTTTCTCTCTCTCTCTCTCTCCTTTCTTCTCTCTCTAAAATCAATAAACAAAAATTAAAAAATAATTTATAGCCAATCAAATATTTCCCTTTCTTTCTCTATGTAAGTCTTACCCCTGGCTCCTGTCTGGGGAGCACTCTGAACCATTACCAGTTTGACGCTGCCCAATGGGAATTGATTTTTGCTTAAACAAACTTAAAATTTTAGTACGCCTCAGTTTATTTTATTTTTTTAAGATTTTATTTATTTACTGTATTTATCCTCAGAAGGGAAGGGAGTGGAAGGCGATAGGGAGAGAAATATCAATATATGGTTGCTTTTTGTGCATTCCCCTGCTGGGAACTGGCCTGCAAACCAGGCATGTGCCCTGACTGGGAATCGAACCACAATCCTTTGGTTCGCAAACCCACACTCAATCCACTGAGCTACACCAGCCAGGGCTCAGTTTATTTTTTAACGCTACATAAAAGGGTGAGCTTTCTTCCTGCCTCTGCAGTCTCCTAAGGGGATTGTCTGCGATGCACTTCACATTCTGTTTTAATGCTTATTCAATAATGATTTTCTTTCCCTTCTACCTTATATAGAGATTTTCAGCATTGGGAGGAGGTATTGTTTTTAATTATATTTTCCCTAACAACTGTGATTTTATACATAAAACAAGCAGTAAAAGAAGCAAAGCACATTGAAAATTAGAAGAAACTAAGCCTTTCTCATTATTATTTTGAGTAACAAATTTCTTACTAAATTATCAGTTCCTTCCATAAATATTGATGACCTCTACTTTACAGTTAGTTTATTCAATACATACTATGACCTGTCATATGAAATAGTAAATACCCTTAAGGGGCAAAAAAAAATTCTCCTTCTCTCTCAAGACTTCCTACTTCTACAACTGTTACTAATTCTAAGAGTTAATGTACAATTAATACTCTGCCAGACACACTGTTCCTAGCAGGTTCTGGGAGTGTAGAGGTGATAGACCGACCCCTGTCATTAGAGGATTCCCAGTCTCATGTTGAAGATGGATACCTAAGGTATGTTGTCACACGGCTCTACTAGGGAGATAGAGACAGGGTACTATGAGAGTACAAGTAGGGAAAGCTGCCAACTCAACCTAAGAAATAGGAAAAACTTCTGGAGAAGGTGAGATGGAAGGTCAGGCATGAAAGTGATATAATAAATTTTACTGAAGGTTTAGAGAAAGTTCAAAGCAATTACACACTCCAGTCTCCAGAGGGGGAAGAAAAAGTAACAACCCTTCATGGAGACCCTCGTTGCTATCCTTGCTCCTCGATCTCACAATCACCCCCTTCTCTGCTCTGCTCTGAGAAAGGCCCCTCTGTCAGGAAAATCTGTCTCTCAAGAAAACTCCATCCCCTTCCCACAGAAATGGGCCTCGCCTATCATCTATTCTCTTTCCAAAATATCTAGGAGAAATTCCAACACACACGAACACCCATGCATTCCTCAAATTTCAACTTCTTTAACCAATACCCTCTGTTTATTATTGTTGAAAACAGGACTACAAGCCCAAAATTGATCAGCTATAGAAATCCCCAAGTCACCAAACCAAGACTTAATTACAGCTTCTGCTCCCCCAGAAACAGAACCTTAGACCAGTCAATCATGAATTGTCTGATCAGCATTAGTTAGGTAATCTGCCTGATAAACTTTTGCCATCCCCTAAAGGAAAGTAACCTTGCAATAACCAATTGATTTGTTGCTGAGTATAACTTCCTTCTTTCTGCTCCTTCCTGTCTATAAAAGCCTTTATTTTGTGTACTTCCTCAAAGCTCTTTTATCTGCTAGATTGGATTCTGCTCAATTCAGATTGATTTTCACTCAAAGTCTCAAAAATTTTAATATGCCTCAGTTAATTTTTAATATTATCAATGTGACCATTGATTAATTTTGCCTGGTTTTGAACTTCATATAAATGAAATCACATGGTATGTATTATCTTGTGTCTGGCTTATAACACAACTTAGTTTTCATTTCTCTTATTGATGAACATGTAGGTTGTTCCTGTTCACGAATTTTATGAATAAAGCTTCTATGAATATTATGGTACATGCCTCTTGATGTGCAAAAACACATGTAGTCTTGGGTACGTAATCCTGGGTGATGGAGTGGGCACATTAAATATATACTGTGGTAAATAATGTCAAATAGTTTTCCAAAATAGTTGTAACGATTTATGCTATCATCAGAAAAATGTGGGAGTTTCACCCTGGCTGATGAGGCTCAGTGGATTGAGTGCCAGCCTGTGAACTGAAGGGTCACCAGTTCAATTCCCAGTCAGGGCATGTGCCTGGGCTGCAGGTAGGTCCCCAGTAGGGGGTGTGCAACAGGCAACCCATCACTGTATCTCTCACACATCAATGTTTCCCTCTCTTTCTCCCCGCCTTCCCCTTTCGCTAAAAATAAATAAACAAACACTTTACAAGAAAAGAAAAACGTGGAAGTGTCAGTTCCTCCATGTCTTTCATAACACTTGTTATTTTCAGACTTTTAATTTCAGTCAGTCTGGTGGGTTTTGGGAGTTATTTCATGGTTTGAATTTGCATTTCCCTGATCAGCAGAGATGTTAGTAGGTTTTCAAATGTTTAATACTCACGTGGATGTGTTTTTTTGTGAAAAATTTTTTTTTGCTCATTTAACAAAAAAGTGGGCTCCCTGTTTATTTGTGAGTGTGACTGTTTTTCTTTTTTTTGGGGGGGGGTAGGATATCCTGGATATAACTTTTTGTCAGATATATGAATTACAAATACTTTCCCTTGGTTGAAAGCTAGGGACTTTCTCCACAGAAAAATGCACCAATTCATAATTCTTGCAAACAGTTTCACAGGGTTCCAGTTACCAGGCTCCGTTGTAAGCCCTTGCTCTTGGGCACGTCCTCATTATATTTTGAAGACTTCCTTACTTTCTAGTACAACAGGTATTCCAGGATCATCTTTTTTACCCTCCTGCCCCACTCCTGGATCACCCATATCTCTAAGGAGTGCCATTAAATAAGCAACAGTATCTAGAGACTAAGACCTGGACACTATGAGCACTTATTGTTATTGGGGTGTCACTGCTTCTAGGCCCTTTCAGGGAACAGAAATAGAAAATATGAACATATACATATACAATATACATGTATGTCTATAGATATGTGTATTCAAATCATTAAGTTCAGACTGATACCTTTAGTGCAATCTGAAAATAACAGGATTTTACCTTGCCTTCCTCCATTCTGTATTCATATCATCCTTTTCCATGGTGAGAACTCTGGCTCCCATAATGCTCAATACATTTCGTTACTTTTCAATTTTACAATACATGCAATACGATTTCAGGGTTCCTATATTCATACTACTATAAATAACAAACTGACTAAATGGAGATTAGGATTTGCTTGTAGGTTTTTAAATTTTGGTTATTTGTTTTTGTTTTAGACTGATGATATATAGTCAAACTACTGTTTTTCAAAGTTCCTTGTATTAGTGCCTTTTTTCCTTTTTTGGTGGATATATTACTTTGAAATGCAGATAAGTTCATTGATTTGTTATAGACTTTTCATTTTAAGTTTAAAAGTAAGTGAAATTGACTAATGTTATTAAAAATATTAGACTGTTGGAGAGAACTTGAGATTCACTACATGTTTAAGTACTTAGGAATGCTTTACTTGTCAGGGTTTTTATGTTTGTCTTACCAGTATTTAAAGCATTTTTCAAAAAGATCAAATGTGTTATATTTATAAATGGACTTTAAAAATTGAAGGGAATTTAATTAACTATACTGCGTAAATGGTAGTGGTTATTAATTTAACTTTATCAAACATGGTTTTCCTTCTCTGGCTTTTCATTCTCCCATTTTATGTAATAATTTTAATAAAACTCTACATTATTTTGTTTTGTTAATACTGCTACTATTCCAGTTATCTAATGTTGTGGGAAAAATTACTTCATTTTGTAATTATATCTTATTGATTATGCTACTACACTTGTCCCAATTTTTTCCCCCTTTCCCCCACTCCACCCAGCTCCCCCCACCCACTCCCTCAGGCAATCCCCACACCATTGTTCCTGTCCATGGGTAATGCATATCTGTTCTTTGGCTACACCATTTCTTACACTGTACTTTACATTCCTATGGCTATTCTGTAACTACCTATTTGTATGTCTTAATCACCTCTTCACTCATTCCCTCACATTCCCCTCCCATCTGGCACTCATCAAAATGCTCTCTGTATCCATGATTCTGTCTTTCTTCTTCTTGTTTGCTTAGTTTGATTTTTAGATTCAATTGTTGATAGGTATGTATTTATTGCCATTTTATTGTTCATAGTTTTGATCTTCTTTTTTGTAAGTAAGTCCCTTTTTCATTTCATATAATAATGGTTTGGTGATGATAAACTCCTTTAGTTTTTTCTTGTCTGGGAAGCACTTTATCTGCTCTCTGATTCTAAATGATATCTTTGCTGTGTAGAGCAATCTTGACTGTAGGTCCCTGCTTTTCATGATTTTGAATATTTCTTGCCAATCATTTCTTGCCCGGAAAGTTTCTTTTGAAAAATCAGCTGTCAGTTTATGGGAACTCCCCCGTATGTAACTAACTGCTTTTCTCTTGATACTTTTAGGGTTCTCTCTCTATCTTTAACCTTTTGCATTTTAATTATGACATGCCTTAGAGTGGGCCTCTTTGCATCCATCATAATTGGGACTCTCTGTGCTTCCTGGACTTGCCTTTCTATTTCTTTAACCAACTTAAAGTTTTCTTTCTTTAGTTTTTTCAAATAGACTTCCAATTTCTTGCTCTTTCTCTTCTCCTTCAGGCACCTCTATGATGAGAATATCAGAATGCTTGAAGTAGTCCCAGAGGCTGCTTATACTATCCTTGTTTTTTGGATTCTTTTCTCTTCTTATCATTCTGATTGCTTGTTTTTTTTTGCTTCCTTATGTTCCAAATCATTGATTTGATTCTTGGCTTCATCCATTATACTGTTTTGCTGTAAATTGTTCTTTACTTCAGTTAGTGTATCTTTGGTCTCTGACTGGATCTTTTTTATGCTGTTGAGGTTCTCACTAAGTTCTTTAAGCATCCTTATGACTAGTATTTTGAACTCTGCATCTGATAGATTGCTTACCCCCATCTTGTTTAGTTCTTTTTCTAGAGTTTTGATTGTTCTTTCATTTGGGCCATGTTTCTTTGTCTCCTCATTTTGGCAGCCTCCCTGTGTTTGTTTCTATGTATTAGGTAGAGCTGTTCTGACTCTCTGTCTTGGTAGCATGGCCTAACATAGTAGGTGTGCTATATGGTCCAATGCCACAGCCTCCTGTATTACCCAGGCTGGGTACTCTAGATGCACCCTTCATGTGTGCTGAGTACACCCTGGTCTTATAGTTGAGCCTTGATTGCTGTTGGCAGGTCAGTAGGAGGGATTTACTCAGGCCAATCAACTGCAAGGACTGGCTGTGACCACTGGCCACCAACCTCCACCCTCTGTGGAGAATCAGCTGTGCAGAAGCAGGATGATGGTGTTCCAGCAAGGTCTGTAGCTGTCCTCTGGGAGCACAGGCTCTGGGGTTTCCTGGCTGATGCAGGTCAAGGTCCGCCCCTAACTGTGTTCTGCCCCAGGCCACCCTGGATGAGCTATAAGGCAATCGGAGATGGCAGCTACTTGTTCTGGGCTTTCAGATTCCCAGGCAAAGCTAAGCTAAGAATCTAGGCTGGCTGCCACTAGTGCCAGGCCTAGGGCCACTTATCAAGTGGTATGAAGGGCTAGGGGCTCACTGAGACCAGCTGTTGCTTACTTGAGAGGATTTAGGAAGTTGTGAAGTATGAGCCAAAACTAGCCATTTATATAGAAAAGTACTATTAACAGTTGGGTGGGACAGAGTCTCAGGGGATTATCAGGGTGGGGCTAACAGTATTAGCTAGGTTGATGAAACCTCAGATATGGCACCTGCCTGCTGACTCTGTGGCTCTGTTGGGAGATGGTTCAAAAGGTGACAATGGCCTCTGCCCACCATTCTGTCTAGGAAAAATCTAACCCCCAGCTCTCACCTTGATGCTAGATACTTCAGTTCCTCCCTGTATGCCACTGGTGCCTTTCAAGCTGCTACCCAATGCTGGAGCTCAGAGGGAATGAGTGTAAGTCTATGTGTGGGTTCTTTAAGAGGAATTGCTTGGGAGGCTAGAAGTTTCTTCAAGTGACTCAATTCCCACTGGTTTTTGCCACCAGGAGTTATGGGGACTTATCCTCCTGGCACTGGAACCTTGGGCTGGGATGCCTGGTGTGGGGCTAGGATTCCTCACTCCCAAGATAATTTCTTCTGAATTTTTATCCACCACACATGGGTGTGGGGACCAGCCCATTCTGCATCCCTGACCTTCCTACCACTCAGGATGGATGTGGTTTCTTCAACTCTGTTGTTGTTGGACTTCCATTCAACTCAGTTTCTGATGGTTGTGGGTGATGGTTGGTCTATACTTTAGTTATAATTTTGATGTGGTTGTGCAAGGATGCAAGTCTTGTTTACCTACTGCCATCTTGACCAGCAGAACAAATGAAGACATAAGGACTCAAATGCCAACTATTTTATAGTGTTTTACAGTTTGTAGGGTCTGAAATTTGAGCAGTGCTCAGCTGGCAATTCTGCTCCAGAGGTCATTCAGGGGGTGGGCTGGTTTTAACAGTTCATGATATCTGGTGTCTTGGCAGCAGTGGCTTGAAGGCTGGGCTCAGCTGAAACTGTAAACTGAAAGTTGGAATGCCTACATGGTCATCTTGGGGCAGAGAGAGAGAGAGAGAGAGAGAGAGAGAGAGACCGACCCAAGAAGGCTATATAGAACTGCAAAGGTTTTTATTTTCTAGTCTTGGAAGTCCAAGAACGTCTCTCACCTTGCATTCTGTAGTCAAGCAAATCACTAAAGCCAGCCCAGATTCAGGGGGTTATAAATTAGACTCCGCTTCTCAACTGATGAGTAGAAAAGAACTTTCAACTTCCATCTTTACCTATTACAACTATTTATACTCTTTGAGATGTCTAACAGAATTTTCCACAGCACTTTCATCTAAATTATTTGAGTAAACATTTTTTAAAAAATTATCACAGGAAACGTTAACCCTATCCACTAGTAGCTACATTCAGAGTACCGAATATCTTACACTTGCTCCTTTATGCTCCTTTAGATATACCCACCTTCTTCTAAATCCTGCTCTCTACCCTTAGGGATTGAACTGTTGACACAAGGGGAGTCCCACTAGGTGATCTCCCTTTTAGTGGGAAACATGTATTAAGAAATCATGATCTGGGTCTTAGGTGTGATGTATTGCTACTGGTGTATTATTGCTTCCAGACTCTTTAAGGAACAAATAAGAAATATGTATTTTTTTTAAATCATGAGTTCAGCTTCTTTTCTGGCTGGAACCATGGAAGGTGCAGAAGAGAAGAAGGTTCCTGCTGTGCCAGAAGCTCTTAAGAAAAAGCGAAGGAATTTCACAGAGTTAAAGATCAAGTGCATGAAGAGGACATTTGTCCAAAGGATGATTTGAAAGGCAAGAAGGTGACTTAACCATAAGAAAAAGCTAAGCACTATCACAAAGAATATAGGCAGCTGTATAGAACTGAGATTCAAATGGCTAGGGTGGTAAGAAAGGCTGGCAACTTCTATGTACCCACAGAACCCAAACCGTCATTTGTCATCAGGATCAGAAGTATTAATAGTATGAACCCAAAGTTCCAAAAGGTGCTGCAGCTTCTTCACCTTTGCCATATTTTCAATGGCATCTTTGTTAAGCTCAACAAGACTGAGGACTGTGGAACCATATATGGCATGGGGGTACTCAATCCTGAAATCAGTGAATGAACTGATCTACAAGTGTGGTTGTGGCAAAATCAACAAAAGGCGAATTACCCTGATAGGCAGATACATTGTTGCTTGATCTCTTCATTAAAACAGGCATGATCTGTATGGAGGATCTGATTCATGAGAGCTCCACAGTTGGAAAACATTTCAAAGAAGCAAAAACTACCTGTGGTCCTTCAAATTACCTTCTTCACGAGGTGAAATGAAAAAGAAAATGACCGCCCATTTTATCGAAGGTGGAGATGCTGACCACAGGCAAGACCAGATCAACAGGCTTATTAGAAGAATAAACTAAGGTATCTACCATGGTTATTCTTATAATCTGATAACAGTGGCTGTTTTCAAATTGAAAAAAATCATGGCTTCATGTTGACATTTCCAATTCACAGAATAGTACAGGAATTATGTGTCTATTTGTTTTCCTTTTTATCCAACCCCAGAGATTTTCCCCTACTCTCCTTCCCCCACACCCCCCACCTCCCTAATCTATCACTTTTGTGGGTATAAAATAGTTAACAACTAACAATTAACATGGTGATGTTAAGAAAGAACAATTAACATGATGATGTTAAGAATTTGCGGTCTCTGCTCTGGTGCAGTGGTTGTATTTTGAGGGGTGGGGAGGGTAGAAAAAAAGAAAATTACTTTGATATTCCAAAGATATATTATTAAGTATGCCATCTTAGATGCAAAAAGACAACAGACAGGCTTGATTAAGGAGATTGACCTTTGTTAGGGAAAAATACTGGCCTAGGATATGACTACCTGCTATGAACTGCTTTTAGTTAGAAAATTTTAATTTCAAACCCTCCTATGTAGTTACTTTAGGTCTCTGAGTTCATAAGCAGCCACGTAGGCCTTCCACGAGCTTGTCAGATTTAGTATGTGGCCCCTCTTTCATCCACAATGTGAAATATTTAAGAGTATATCAGTAAAATGAGAGACTTTGTTAATGACTTCAATAATAAGGTCACTCTTTTCCAGAAGATAATTTTTGGAGAAACCTTTACTTATTTTTTTAGTATATATGCTATGCTCTCAATAAACATTTTTTGATGAGTGCTATGCTGAAAGCCAACATTCAATCAATTGCTAAGTTTTGCCAATTTTATCTCCTAAATATTCTAAATCTATCCCCTTTCTTATCTACCATCTTATTGAGATCCTCATTTTCTGCAGCCTGGATCAATATGAGAGCATTTCAGAATCCTCTTTCTCAAGGCCAAAGGCTCTTAATTGTGCAAATCAGATCATGACAACCTCAAGCTTAAATTCCTTCAGTGGTCCCTATGCCTCAACACTTAAAGGTAAATTCTAAGCTCTGCGACATATGCACGGCCTTTCAAGATCTGACTCCTGCATCCCTTTCCAGCCTTTGTGCTCCAGCAACAATGAATGCCTTGTGATTTCACCCCTTTACTCTTCCTTAGTCATTATTACCTGGAACACCTAAGTGTCTAACTTTTTGGTAGCTAAACTGATTGGGGGATAATCTAGCAAGCCAGTGTTCTCCAAAACATATTCTCCCTAACGGGGGACTTTAAAAAATTTTTTTTTTATGGACAAACCCTGCCTCAGGTTTATTTGCACAAACACCACAGGAGGACCCCAGCACCAGGGGCACATCAGCCCTCCTGTCCTCACATTGGCAGACAAAGGCCTCTACTGTGGAGCCTTCACAGGGGCCTGGGCACATTTGGAAGCCTGAGACTGAGCCTGAGCTGGAGTTTGAGCCATGGCTGCATCTGGAGCCTGGAGCCTGGTGTGGGCCTTGGCCTTTGGCCACAGAGCAGGAGACCCTTGGCAATGCAGGCACAAGCATGTTTCCTGAGCTTGGGGTGAGCAATGTAAGCAAGTTGACTGAGCTTGCAGCTGCCCCCCTTTGGGATCTTGGGCTTGACCTCCTTAGGTTTGACCAGGGCCTTGATAGCCTCAGCATGGGTGCTCATGGCTTTGATGTTGTTGGCCTGCATCTTTTCAGGCCCTTCTTGTTGTGCTTCTTGGCAAAGCACATGTTCCTCAGACACTTGAGGTCTACCCCCTCAAGAGATTTGTATCTTCGTGATTGGAGTTTCTTGATGATGTTTCTGTGCCATTTTGGGGACCGGTTGTCTGTGGTGTGGTTCTTGGACTTGGCCATCTCTGCACCCAAGCCCATGGCCCTCGAAGTGCCTGGGACTGGAAGAGAGCTTTTTCAAAAATTTATAAATATGAACTAAGTTGAGCCCTGCCAGGTTAGTTCATTTGGTTAGAGCATCCTCCAGATACACCAGGGTTTTGGGTTCAATCCCCAGTCAGGGCACATACAAGAAGGAATGAAAGAATATAAAAATAAGTGGACTAGAGGGGAGGAGAACGGGCAGAAAGGGAGAAAGGGAGAAAGGGAAGGGTCTACTCAAGGAATATGTATAAATGACCCATGGATATGGACCACAGGATAGAGATAGTCTAAGGTAGAAGGTGCTGGTGGGCATGGTGGTGGAGAGCAATGGGAAAAAATTGGGACAACTGTAATAGAACAACAATAAAATAAAATAAAAGTATGTTTAAAAAAAAAATAAGTGGGCCCTGACTGGTGTGGCTCAGTGGATTGAGTGCTGGTCTGTGAACCAAAAGGTCGCTGGTTCGATTCCCAGTTGGGGCTCATGCCTGGGTTGCTGGCCAGGTTCCCAGTGATGGGGTGCTCGAGAGGCAACCACACATTGATGTTTTTCTCCCTCTCTTTTTCCCTCCCTTCCCCACTATCTAAAAATGAAATAAATAAATAATAATAAAAATAAGTGGAACAGCGAATCAGTGTTTTTTTTTCTCTTTCCCTTCCCTCTCCCTCTCTAAAATCAATAAATAAAAATTTTAAGCAAAATGCCCTGACTGGTGTGGCTGTTAGTTGGGTGTCTTCCTGCAAAGGGAAAGGGTGCCTGTTCGACTCTGTCAGCCTACATGCCTGGGTTGCAGGCCCAGTTTCTGTTGGGGGCCTGCGAGAGGCAACGGATAGATGTTTCTCCCTCCCTTACCCTCTCTCTAAAAATTAATTAATCAATTAAAAATAAGTATGTGGTGAGTTGATATGACAGTTGCAAGTTGTAAAAATGGGCAAATTAAAGGAAATGGCTAGGGATTAAGATCACTAGATGAAGTGGCAGAAAGGTTGCCTTTGTTACTTCCTCTCCAGCCAATGGCTCCGCCTCCGGAGGCTGGACCCTACGGGCACCTTTGATTCCTTCAGGTTCTATCAGACTACTCAAGTGTTCTACCCTCTAAAAAACTCTCCGCTTCTCCATCCCTACCCCCACCCCCGCCACTGGACTGGTATCCTCTCCTCAGAACTCCCAACACTCTGGGCTAAGTTGTTTGCCTCTCACCCAGCACAGTGTCTGAGGGCAAGGAACAGTGCTAATTCATCGTTATCGAGACAGCATCCAGTACTCTGTCTAGCACGTGGTGGACACTCAATAGAGTTTATGGAATGAAGGACTAAATAAATCACAAGGCCTTCTCCGAGCTTACTATCCCTTTCATCAAGGGTTTTTCCCGGTCCCCGCCCCTACCTTAGTTGAGGTCCCACCCCTTCCGCAGTGAAGCTTTCACTCTGTTTCCTTCCCCGCCCTCTCAGGCCCCGCCCCTTTCCCATAGGCTTACACGAAGGCTACTGGAGTTTGGCGCCAACCGCGGTTTTTTTTTTCCCCACTGCCGAAGGCGGGAACTAGTTATGTGCGCCCGGACGTGCTTTGCGTCTAGTCTGATTGGCCAGAGGCGCTCAGTCCCGCCTCCGCGTCCTGGTTGCGCTCTGGCATTGGCAGAGATGCCAGGGAGACCTCGCTGTACCGAAAGGATTCCGGGCTGTCTTGGGTCTAGCAGGGTGCGTAAGTTGCTGCCAGAGTCTGGTCTGTACGGGGCTGCTGAGGACGAAGCTGCATGGCGAGGTAGTGCCTCGAGCGGAGGCCGGCGACGTCCGGGGAGCCAGTGAGTCGAAGAGAAGAGCGGAGTCGGTGAGGGCTGGGCGCTCCTGTTGTCCGGGGCCCGCAGGTAGTCGGGTTCCTGTCGCCCTCGGTTCTGGGTCTTGGCTCTCACTTCGTCCATTTGGTCCTTGAAGAGGGTCCAGGCGGTGCTGGGGGCGAGCGCACGTAGGAATTGCTCTTTCGTCCGCACTTTCCGCCCTTCCCCCAGTCCCCTCAAAACAGTCTCGTTTTGGAAGGCGCCCTTAAATGCTGTTTGAAGGGATTATTTGGAGGAATGGGCTTTCCTAAAATGTAACGTGATCATTGATTTTGGTTGTTTCCGAGACTGTTTTGAACCAGAGAAGTTTCTTAATGTCCTGTGGTTCAGAGATCAGGTTGACTCTGATTCTTCCCTGGTCTTTCCTAGGTTCTTCTCTGGTCTTTTCCACTCTCTACAGCCAGCTCCAAATCTTTCACCTCTAAAGGCCCCTTCCCCATCTCACTCAGCGCCTCCTTGGAAGGGGACAGAGACATTTAGGGCACGAGTTCCCTCCTTTCCTATTACAGTTATCTTCTAGCATTTCTTGCCATTTTACAACTAGGTGTCTCCATTTGAAAGAAAAATTATGCTCATTAGTGATTATTTTCGATTTTGTCATCTGGCTTTGCAGAGAGAGCTAGGATACAGTCCCAGATTTGCCACTTACCAGCTGTTTGACTTTGGGGTATGTTTTAGTCATCTGTATCTCTTTACTAATCTGTATAAAGGGAAAAAGAATAGTAGTATATATCAAAGGACTTGTGGAGGATTTAAAGTAATTTAATAATGTATCTAGAATATTTAGATCAGTGTCTGGCACATAGTGTTCAGTATATGTAGTGTTTGTTGTTATTTTCCTCTTACATATTTTTCAGGGATCTTGCTGTGTTAGATTTATCCTTTCCCATGAGCCTAAAAATACACTCTCCCTCTCCTCTGGCTTTTTTCAGTTTTTCTCTACAAATGCTTATTTCATTCCCTCATTTTTTTAAAAGAAAACTTCCTTTAGATTCTTTTTTTTAAATATATATATCTTATTTCTTTATTTTTAGAGAGAGGAGAAGGGAAGGAGAAAGAAAGAGAGAGAAACACCAACGTGTGGTTGCCTCTCACATGGCCCCCACTGGGGACCTGGCCTACAGCCCAGGTAGTGCCCTGACTGGGAACCGAACCGCAACCCCTTGGTTCACAGCCCGCACTCAATCCACTGAGCTACACCAGCCAGGGCTTCTTTAAATTCTTTTTAACACGTATCACAAAACTCTAGGTGATCCTTCTCTTCATCTGCTTCACTTTCATATCTGAATTTATTGGAATTGTTTCTCAAAAGATTGAACCTGCAACTCTTTTCTTGAACTCTTTTCTTTCGTCATGTTTCTCGGTGTTTAAGATGTTGCTTCTGCAATTTTCGTATGTATAACATTCCTGTCAGTAGCTGTTCTCAATGTATATTGAGATCCTCAATTGGAGGAAGGTGAGAGCAAGTATGCAAAAGCCCCTTTCTCTTCCCGGGGGACCTGATACATAATCCTTTCTCTTTTCTTCCCCTCCTTTCTATGACAGTCATTGGCCTTTGTGATTCCAAGAAAGTAAACTCAACTGTAACAGTTATATCTTATCTTCTATACTGTGCCCTACAGTTTCCAGCTGTGTATGAAACATTTTAACCTGGATGTCCTACAGATACATCAACATATCTAATTTGGTTCTCAATTTTCAGTTAAGAGTATGAATACTTTGTTACCCAAGTTAGGAACCTGAGTTGTCTTTTAATAAATTGGGAATTTCACTAATTCAACTTTTTAAAAATTATTATTGTTATTCCTGCCAACCTGCCAGGCCCTGTGCTAAGAGCTGGGGATGCAGTGGTGAATAGAACAGAGTAGAGGCTAACAGAGTCTGTCCAGGTCTCCAAGGAACTTATAGTTCAGTGGGTGAGATGGAAATTTCTCCAGGAATACCACAAGAAATGTAATCATAAGCTGATTGGATTCCCAGCTTCATCTACTCTACTGTTGATTCCCTGAAAATGATTTTTCATTTCAGTTAGTGTATCCTTTTTTTTCTGACTAGTTCTTTTGTTTTGGTTTTCATGTCCTATTTTATGGTGTTATAAGTTCTCTCTGAGCTCATCTCCTCTTCCCCTAAGTTCATTGAGCATTCTTATAAACAGTGTTTTGAACTCTGCATCTACTAGGCTACTTGTCTCCATTTTTTTTTTAGTTCTTTTTCTGGAGTTTTGTTCTGTTTCTTTACTTGAGACACGTTTCTTTGTCTCCTCATTTTGGTGGCCTCCCTGTGTTTTTTTCCTATGTGTTAAGTACAGTTGCTATGTCCCCTGGGCTTGGTAGTGTGGTCTAATGTAGTAGGTGTCTTGTAGGGTCCAGTGGCACAGCCTCCCTATTCACCCAAGCTAGGCATTCCAGGTGCATCCTTCCTGCCACCCTGTGTGGCCTGTGTACCCTCGTTGTATTTGAGTCTTGATTGCTGTTGGCACATCAGTGGGAGGGATCACCCCCAGCTCTACTGGCTGCAAGAACTGGCCACAACCACTGTGGAGGATCAGCTGTGCAGAGGCCTACCCCATGGAGCAGGACTTACTTCAGTGGGGCTCTGGTATCCGCTGAATTTCCCCTTGAGTGTGTCACTTGTGGAGGTGGTTGGGTGGTGCTTTAATGTGATTTAAAGCTGTTCAGCAAGTGTGCTGGCTCTGGGACCACCTAGCATGAGCTACAAAGTGATCTGCAGGTGGCTGCTACTTGTGCTGGGCTTGGAGGCCAGGAGCGGCCAAGCTATGAACCAAAGTTGGCTGCCACTAGTGCCAGGCCCGGCCAGATAATGCTTGTTTGTGAGATTTTAGGAAAGTCTGAAGCAGAAGTCAAGACAGGCCATGTGTATGGAAAAGTCACTGGAAACAGCTTGGGTAGGCCCACAAAGTTGGGTGGGGCAGAGTCTCAGGGAATCAGCAGGGCAGGGCTAACTGTATGAGCCAGGTTGATAGAGACCCAGGTATGGCACCCACTGGCTGGCTCTCTGGGGGAAGGACCCAGGGAGGGAACAGTGGCCTCTGCTATCACTTCTGTCTGGGAGAAAGGTGCCCCTGCAGCTCTTACTCTGATGCAGGACAGTTCAGTTCCTCCCTATGTGTCCCTGGTGCCTTTGAGCTGGTGCCCCAGAGCTGGAGCTCAGAGCTAGTGAGTCTAAGTAAGTCTGTGTGGGGGCCCTTTTAAGAGGAACTGCCTGGGACTCCATAAGCACTGCATCTCCCTCAGCCACAATCCTCACTGGATTTTACAGCCGAAAGTTATGGAGACTTTCTTCCTGGCACAGAAAAGTCTGGTGTGGGTCTGGGACTCCTTGCTCCTGAGGGGGAACCTCTTTGCAGCTGAGATATCCGTCCCAATTTTTGTCTGCCATACATTGGTGTGGGACTTACCTGTTTCTTCTCTGCTACTTCTACCAGTTTCGATGTGGCTTCTTTATATCCTTACTTGTGGGACTTCCATTCTGCTAGATTCAGGTGGTTCTGATTGATGATTGTTTTGTAGTTGTAATTTTGATGTGGTCGTGGGAGGAGGTGAGTACCACCTTTACCTATACCACCGTCTTGATCGGAAGCCCCAATCTAACTCTGAAGATAGCATAATGGAAGGTAGAATGAAGAAGGATTGAGGCTGTGGATTTGTGGAGACAAGAAAAGAGGGACATAAGCATCAAAGGTTGTGGCTGTAGAAGAAATTGCAGATTTTATGTGAAATATTGTGATGGAGATGGAATGGCTCTGGTTCATTGCCTTGTGTTTGGGGTCCCTTACCCCCTAACTCCTATAAAAAGATTGAGGAAAAACCATGTTTAAGCCCTTGCAAGACAAAGTCGGTTCTTATACTGTGATAAGGAAGTGTTGGGCCTCTAGAGAAGGGTACCATCATATAAAGGACTAGATTCCTTCAGGTTTTGCTGCATTTAATTAATGGCGCAAAACTTTAACATCCTGGGAAGAACCCTGTCTCAACCAACATAATTTCTGTATTATACTGACATCACTTCTCTATTTGTCAATAATGAATGTTCAGACTTGCATTATAGAACCATGCCATGGTGGTACAGAATCAATTGTGTAGCTGAATGTGGAAGGTAAAGGGAGCAGTGTGAGGAAAAGTATTGATAAACATTTCTGGAAAAGGTTTTGGGTTCTGTGCTAGGAAAGCTTAAATTGCTAATGTTATTTTGGATAGCTCTTGAAGGTTTCTGACCTGGGAATGAAACACAGGCTAGACAAAAACGGGATTAATTTTTGCTTCAGCATGGAAAATGATGAGAGGAAAAAGATAATGGTAGTATGGAAACTAGCTAGGAGACTTTTATAATAATTTAAATGAGAAATAATTGTATCAAACTGGAAGAGAGAATGTAAGAAATGAAGAAAAAACAGTATATGCCTCAATTTTATTTAAAGGAATAACAAATTGCATCTCTTGTGGTAGATCCATGACCTTTGTTTTCGGTATGAATTCAGGAATTAGAGTTTTGGCTTCTTTCTTGCATAAAACATACCCATGACATTGCTTATGGTTTCCAGCACTTTTTTCATTAAAGTGGAGTAAAATACTTGTTAATCAGTCTGAGTATATAGACTAGATTTTCCTGTCCACTATTTTAGGTTATCTCATCCTTGCTTGATTTGACAAGCAATTGTGTTACATGTCTTGCTATTTACCTTTGAGTTTTTCCAAAACATTTAGCCTAGTTTTCACTGGAAAATAACTCCTTTTGGTAATGTAATGTTTTGTCATATTATTACTTAGAAAAATAAGGAAACAAACATAATTGGATTTGGTAACTAATGCACCTGGCGATTGGTGAGTGTATATCTCAATTGGTAGGAGCAGAAGTACGTAGGCACAGTTACCCTAAATAACCTCAGGTAGGTATAGTTCATTGATCATAGGCAACATCCATCAAGTTTAACTGCCATAATAGAGAATTTTAGTTGTTAGTTAATATCAGATAAGTCAGATTTTTTTCCTTTTTTACTGTTTTGGATTCTTATGTTGCTTTCACTCTTGCCACTGCAAACAGCACTTCATTAAATATTTCTGTACAGTCCTCACTGGTGTGGCTCTCAGTTGGTTGGGCATCACCCTGCAAAGTGAAAGACCACCAGGGTTCAACTTTTGGTCAGGGTACATGGCTAGATTAGGGTTCAGTCCTGGTTGGGGCAAGTGCTAGAGGCAGCCCATGCACATTTTTCTCTCGCATCAATGTTTATCTCTCATACATCAATGTTTCTCTTTTCTCCCTCCTTTCCCCTCTCTCTAAAAAAATAAATAAGATTAAAAAATATTGTTGTACAGAACATTTTTATAACCATGTGCTTGCATATCTGTCAGATTACTAGATATAAAATGGTTGGGTCAAAGAGTATTTGCGTTTAAAAACTTGGTAGCTATTATCCAAGTGCCTCCGTAGAGCTTATACCAGTACACACTTGAGTGATATATGAGAACACTTGTTTTCTTACACTTTCACTAACCTAGCATAGTATCAAACTCTTTGCTTTTTTTTGTTGTACTATCTTATTGGTGAACACATGTGTATTCTTGGCATCCCCAAGACTTATCCCCAGGTTTGATGATTTGCTAAGCAGACTCAAAAAATTCACTATATAGTTGTACTTATTTGGCATGATAGCTGGCTTATTTTAGTATAAACATTAGTTTGTATTTTGGTCTATTTTTAAAAGAATTAGTATCATTTATCTTGTGACATGGCTTAACCATATTATCAAGATTAATATTTTTGTCTTACAGTTTTAGCTTTTGGAAGATGTTAGGCTTTTTTTTTTTGTAATGATAGTGAACTCATTTGTTCTAACTTTTTAGTATGTGTGTTGCTGAAGTGAGCACGATAGTGAACTCATTCAGTGTGTCCAAATTTGAAAGTTGCTTTTAAAAATTTTTTTAAATTTATTTATTTATTTATTTATTTTTAGAGAGAGGGGAGGGAGGGAAAAAGAGGGAGAAAAACATCAAAGTGTGAGAGAAACATTTATTGATCCGTTGCCCCTCACGTGCATCCAGACTGGGGGTGGGTGGGGTGGGGAACCAGGGAACTGAACCCACAACCCAGGCATCTGCCCTGACTGGGAAACCAATCAGCGAACTTTTAGCTTTGCAGGGCGACACCCAAACAACTGAGCCACACCCATAAGGGCTGACAGTTACTTTTTAACTTAAAGCTAGGTTTATTCTTTGAATTGTGAGATTGATTTTTAACAGTAGAAAATCTTTATGTTTAATCTTTTAGATGGCAACTATCAAAAGGCAATAGGACCATGGCAGCAGATGATGACAATGGTGATGGAACGAGTTTATTTGATGTCTTCTCTGGTAAGAGCTCATTTTCATTGTCTCTCTAAATTTAATTATAAAATCATTTACTTACTCTTATTGAAAACACTGTCATTATCAATTTTTCCTCCTCACAGATAAATGAATTAATACAACGAAATGTCCAGCAAATAGGAAGTGCCCAGTAAATGTGAACTTTTTTGTTATATGCTTTCAAGCTCCTTTAAAAAAAAATATTGATTTTAGAGAGAGAGAAAAGGAGAGAGAGAGAGAGAAAGAAACATTGATTTGTTGTTCAGCTTATTTATGCCCTCACTGAGTGAGTCTTATATGTGCTCTAACTCGGGATTGAACCCACTACCTTGGCTTATTGGGATGATGCTCTAACCAACTGAACTACCTGGCTAGGGCTCAAGCCTCTTAAATATAGTTAGTTAACAACTACTGTGAAAGACAACCAAGACCTGGTAGTAAAATCAGCTCATAAAATAGAAATATTTTAAGTAAGGTGTGGAATGTAAACTTTCAGATCCTGATGTAACATTTACTAGTTCTTTTGTCTTAATTGCGATTATACTATGACAACCTCATTAAATTTTTTGATATTATAAATGTATATTTATTGACTAGAATTACGATTATTATATGATAGAATGAAAAGGATGTAAAACATGTCTAGTAGAATTCTATTTTTGCTTAAACAGCTTTTTAAAAGTTAATAGGTATGAAAGGATTCACACAAAATATAGTCAAATAACCACTCTGGGTAGTATTAATTTGTTTTTTGGTGTTAATTTTTTGCGTAGTTTCAAATTATTATGCTGTTGTGTATTCTTTTATGACATTTTTCTTTGAAATATTTTAAACCAACAGAAAAATTAAAAGTGTAATATAATGTTCACCTGTACTTTTTACATAGTTTCACAAATGGCTAACTTTTACTATATTTGCTACTTTTATAATTTTGAACAACAAAACTACATTGTTAATCTCATTTGCTGGAAATAGCTGTCTTTATTTTTACATATTACTCTCTCACAGCTTCCTGTCTACATTACTTTGCATTTTACTTTTTGCCACATAACATAACAGGATTTCATGTAAAATTTAATTTCTATAGCATTTTTATAGTTGTGTTTATTTGTTTGGAAATAATTTCAAGCTTGCAGAAAAGTTGCAAGAATAAGAACATGTAAAGAACCCTTTACCTGGTTATGCCAGTGGCTTTATCACCATGTACATACTCTCTTTTTAAAAGATTTTTGTTTATTTTTAGAGAGGGGGGAGGGAGGAAGAAAGAGAGGCAGAAAAATATTCATGCTTGAGAGAAACGTGGATTGGTTACCTCTTGCATGCCCCCAAATGGAGCTCTGGCCCACAACCCACGCGTGTGCCTTGACCAGGAATCAAACTGGCGACCCTTTGCTTCACAGGCAAGCGCTGAATCCACTGAGCCACACCAGCCAGGGCCATACTCTCCTTTTAAATACACACATAATATACACACAGGTTTTTCTTGACCCATTTGAAATTAAGTTGCACAAATCATGGTCCTTTATTCCCAAATACTTCAGTGTATTTTCTATAAGAAAAAGTTGGGCCCTGGCTGGTGTGGCACAGTGGATTGAGCACCGGCCTGTGAACCAAAGGGTTGCTGGTTTGCTTTCTAGTCAGGGCACATGTCTGGGTTGCAGATTTGGCCCCTGATGGGGGTGTGTTTGAGGGGCAACTGATCGATGTTCTTCCCTTTCTTCCTCCCTCTTTCTCTAAGGATAAACAAATAAAATCTTTAAAAAAAGGAAAAAAATTCACTAAGTGAAAAAAAATCAGTTTTAACTAGGTTTTAATTTTCTTGCAGCATCTCCTCTTAAAAATAATGATGAAGGTTCTTTGGACATATATGCTGGGTTGGACAGTGCTGTTTCTGGTATGTTAAGTTCTATAATACAATAGTTTAATTTTGTTCAGTCTATTGAAAGTTTATTTTGTTTCTGATTTTAGAGTAACTCAGATCTTGAACATTCTGCTCATTTTTTGAAATGATTACACTTAGGTAATTATTTTCTTGCACAAAGCTTGATCAGTAAGACACATTAACACTCAGGTTCATTATTCACCTAGGTCTCAGATTTAATTGGACCTTGTGCAAAATATTTCGTGTCATTGAAATACAACTGGTGGTTTTCTCCGTACATGTATTACTACTACTCATACTGTCATAGGTTACATGATACCAGAACTTTTGAAAAGGATAATTACTATAAATACTTTCAGATGTGTTAGTAAGAGTGTGATATGCAGAGTCTCATGATCTGTCCAAATTGGAAACCTTTTCCATAATCAAATCTGTCAAAACTTTGAACAGATATTGTCCTCACACCTGACCTGTTAACACATGCATTTTAGGTTAATTGGTTTTCCAACTCTCATCTGTGAAACCATTATAAATAGGGATGGAATGCAGGAGATGGAGAAACGTATAGCCTGTTGAATTGTGATAGACACAACATCCAAAATTTAACACATTATTTTTTTCACACGTATTGAGGTATAATTGAGATGAAATTGTATAAGTTTAAGGTGTACAATGTGTTGATTTGATATATTTACATATTGTAAAATGATTACCACCATAGAGTTAGCTAACACCTGCATCACATTACATAATTACCATTTTGTTTTTGTGATGAGGACATTAAGATCTATTCTCTTAGCAACTTTCAGTTATATAGTACAGTATTATTAACTCTAATAACTATGCACAATAGCTCACCAGAACTTACTCATCTTATAGCTGGAAGTTTGTACTTTCATCAACATCTCTTTTCCCTCACTCCAGACCCCTGTAACCACCATTCTAGTCTCTTTCTGTGCATTTGGCTTTTTGAGATTCCACATGTAAGTTATATCATACAGTATGTGTCTTTTTCTGACTTATTTCACTTAGTATAATGCCCTCAAGTTCCATCAGTGTTGTCACAGATGACAGAATGTCCTTCTTTCTCATGACAATAATAATCCAAAGTAGTGTGTACACACACACACATCCACACATCTTTACCCATTTATCCATTGTTGGACATTTAGGTTATTTCTGTAGCTTGGCTATTGTAAATAAGGCCACAGTGAACAAGTAGAGTGCAGATATCTCTTTTATTTCTTTTTGATATATACCGAGAACTGGGATTACTGGATCGTATAATAGTTCTGTTTTTAATTTTTTCTTTTCCATAGTAGCTCCACTAGTTTACATTCCCACTAACAGTGTACAAGGATTCCCCTTTTCTCTGCATCCTTGCCAACACTTGTCTCTTGTCTTTTTAATGATAATTGTTCTAGTAGGCGTGAGGTGATACATCATTGTGATTTTGATTTGCATTTCTTTGATGATTAATGATGTTGAGCACTTTTTTATGTACCTTTTGGCCATATTGTTTGTCTGGAAATATATCCAGTTCCTTTGCCCATTTTTTAGTGAGATTTTTTTGTTGCTGTTTTGGGTTTTGTGAATTCTTTATGTATTTTGGGTATTAAACTTTTTATCAGATACATAATTTGCAAATATTTTCTCCCATTTGGTAGGTTTCCTCTTCGTTTTGTTGATGGTTTCCTTTTCGTTTTGTTGATGGCTTCCTTTGCTATGCAGAAGCTTCTTAATTTGATATAGTTCTACTTGTTTATTTTTGTTTTTGGTGTCAAATCCAGAAAAATCATTGCTAAGGCCAATGTCGAGGAGCTTACCTTCTATGTTTTTCCCCCTAGGAGATTAATGGTTTCAGGTCTTACATTCAAATTTTTAATTCATTTTGAGTTGATTTTTGTGTATGGTGTAAGATAGAAATCCAGTTTTATTCTTTTGCATGTGGCTGTTCTGTTTTCCTAACACCATTTGTTGGAGAGACTGTTCTTTTCCCATTGTATGGTCTTGGTTTCTTTGTCATAAATTAATTGATCATGTGTGCAGGTTTATTTCTGGGCTTTCCATTTTGTTCCATTGATCTCTCTATATATTTTTATGCCAATACACACAGTTTTGATTACTTGAGGTTTATATATGGAGTCCAGCAGAAGTAAGGCCTGCTTGAGTGTGGTTGGTAGGGTAATAATATGGATGTAATAATTTATAGTTTTAGTATGAACATTTCACCTAAAATGTCACATGGTGTGCTTGAGTGTGATTGTTATGTTATAGAATTACATGTTTATGATTTTGTAATAAAAGATTTTGTAATAAAAAAGGGGTGTTATTTGTACTGGACCGTGTAGTTTGAAATCAGAAATTGTGATGCCTCCAGCTTTGATCTTTCTCAGGATTGCTTTAGCTATTTGCAGTCTTTGTGGTTGCATACAAATTTTAGGATGGTTGTATTTCTGTGAAAAATGACATTGGAATTACAGTTTTGTATTAAATCTGGAAATACATATTTTAATGTAAGGGTTTTTTGTTTGTTTGTTTTAGACAGTCCTTCCAAATCCTGTGTACCATCCAGAAATTGTTTGGATTTATATGAAGAAATTCTTACTGAAGAAGGAACTGCAAAGGAGGCAACATATAATGATGTATGGGTTGCCAGAATTATTAAGGATGGTTCTTTTTCTCTTTTGTAGCTCCTTACAGGCATTTGCTTACTGTTGGGCAGACATTCTTTGTTTGGGAAGTAAAAGTCAGTTTCTGCCTTCAGATCTGCTTTTTAAAACAATGTTTTCTGAATGCTTATCTAAATTTAGTCGTAACTTTGCTCGATTATATTTAAGTGTCTAAACATGTAAAACCTCAGCAGGAAATCAATGTGATAAAACATTTTATCTTTTCATGACTTGTGCTGTTATGAAATGTCCTAAGACTTAAATCAGAAATTTCGTTCTACCTTATTTAAATTCAAGGTTTGGACAGTGAATGTGAAACCAAACAAAATACGTTATTGGTAGGGACAATTTTATTTTTAAATTTTTATTGAAATTATTAGGGTAACATTGGTTAATAAAATTACATAGATTTCAAGTGTGCAGTTCTATAATACATCATCAGTATATTGTACTACGTGTTCACTATCCAAAGTCAAGTCCCCTTCCATCACTATTTATCCCCCCCATTACTTCTACCTTCCTCACCCTGTTTCCTTCTTGTAATCACCATACTGTTAGGTATGTGTTTAAGGTGAACTTTGAAAACCAGTAATCTTTCTAAATATCTGTTAGTAGAAATAGACCTCATCTACCCTTTTTAGTAGGTTGATTTGCAAAATTTTAAATATTTTGAAATGCCATTTAAACTAAGAAGGTAATTTAGAATGATGCTTAATCTTTTTATATCTTACAGTTGCAAGTAAAATATGGAAAATGTCAGCTACAAATGAAAGAACTAATGAAAAAGTTTAAGGAAATACAGACACAGGTACCATGATAGTAAATATTTTGTTTTTCCTTATTTTAAAATCAAAATTTAGTAAAACTTTTTGTTAGAAACTAAAATGCCAAAGTGTTGCCAGTTTATATAAGGGAGCTATCAGCAAATCTGATAAAACATGCATACTTTCCCAGACAATTGATGTAGGAAACTGCTTGTTTTGTTAAGTGACATTGACATACAAGATCTGTTAGCTAGTTAACTAGATAAATAATAGAAAATTTGTAGAGATGAGATTAGGTGGTTTAAAAGATAATGGTTTGATGATCAAAGATTTAGAATGGCTGTTGGGGTGAAATGGCAATACTGTCAGAATTTTTGCCAGAGGGATTTTGTGATCATGCTACAAAAACCAGGGATGTCAGGTGTCTTTTTCTGATTTTTATGTTTTGGTAAAGTTTTTCCTTTTCCCCTAAAGAACCAGTCAATCTAGATTCATCCTTTGTTTACCCGAGAATTAGTATGTTGTTGCAAATTAAAGCTAAATTGTTAAATATAGATTTTTAGTATTTTTATTTTCAGTTTTCAAGATAGTGACCCAGGGAGAATTTTGTTTTTAATTTTAGGTTTTGGTTTTTGTGTGTGTTTCTTTTTTAATTTAAATTTTGATCCCTATTTTGAGTAGTTTCATTTTAAATGGCCTTTCTCTGGTGCCATTTATCTCCTCTGAGTCTTAGCTTCCCCATATACTTTTTTGAGAATTACAGAAGATAAAATATGTGATGCCTGGCATTAGTTTAAATTCAGTAATCATCAGCTGTTATAAGTAGTAGCTTAATAATCCTGTAGATATATATTTTATTAAATATATGATGTTTAGAATTTCAGCTTAAAAAATGAAAACCAGTCCCTTAAGAAGAATATTTCAGCACTTATCAAAACTGCTAGAATGGAAATAAGCCGCAAGGATGAAGAAATAAGTAATCTTCATCAAAGGTATAATTGAGGGGTGTGGATCTGTAAATTACATGGTTGTTGATATGTGGAATATTTTTAACTCTGGAAAGATAAAAAAATCATGTCTTTTACTAAATATGTAAGGTTTTACTGTGAGTGACTAATGGTATATAGGATTATTAATAGAATATTGCCACATACCTCTCTCTGAATATATTCCATTTTCTAATACACTGGACTCTGTCTGGTACTCTCTGCTTTTTAGAAGATGATGGTGTAGATGTTACAGGTTTTTTTGGGTCCCCACCAAATTATTAAAGTATCAAGAATGCATCTGTGCTCATATTGCCTATCAATAGACAACCCTGAAACTATCGCTCAATTCTGTATTCTTTTCCCTCTCAAATGGATTTTCTATTTCTCTTTCTCTTTTTTTTTGGTTGGGGCCAATTTTCTGCTCCAGAGGATTTCATCTCTCTCCTCTCCTTCATAGTCAAACCTCCAAAACAGTTATCTAAACTTTCTGTCTCCATTTTCTATTTCTACTAACTCATGAACCCAATACACACTGACTTCTGTTCCCATTGGTCCACTGAAACGGCTGTCATGTGGTTAACAGTGAGTACCACTAAATATATCACGTATATATTTTTTAAATATGTCAAATAGTTTTGACTTCTCATTTTAACTTATCCTCACATGCTGTTTGACACAGTTGACTCTCTTGTCTTGAACTAATCCTCTCCCTTTGGCTTTCATAATTCTCAGTTTTCTAAGTTGAGGTTTGTTCTTCTGTACGTGGCTAAGTTGGAATTCCTCAAAGCTCAAATCTGTGTCCTGGCCTTTCCTTTCTCTGTCAGTATTCTTGTGAGGCAGTTTTACACACAACATCGGTTCCATTTATATGTAGATAACTACTTCACACTGGTATAACATTTTCAAAATTACCTCATCCAAAACTGAGTTTATGATCAAAGCTCTTCTGTTGAGCTCAGTGGATTTCCCATTATCTATTCAGCTGGTGCAAGCTAGAGACCTACGTGTAGGATGACCATATAATTTCTTGCCCAAACCAGAACACTTGAGAATAGAAGGGGGTGCTGTTAATACTTACACTGAGATTGCTTGGCAGACTGGGGAGCATAGTCACCCTGCCTGCGTAGGAGTGTCATTGACACTTACCTCTTGATCATCCCTCACACCCAAGTCCATCATGTTCTGTTGATTTTTATGTTTTTATAATCTCTCAGATCATTTATTTCTCTCCATTTCTACTATTGTTGCTGTCCATCACCTGTCATCTGAATTGGCAGTAGTCTTTGTACTGGTATCTATATCCATTCTTGCTCTAGAATTATGTCTCTCAGTATTAAAGTTACTGGACACTTAGAAAGCACAAGACCACATCTCACTATCACACAACCATCACATTTTATTACCTTTCTTGATTAAAACACATTAATGGCTTATCGTTCCTAGGGTAAAAGATCATAAATCTTCACTTGGCCTGTGAGGCTCTTCACAGTATGGTCCCAGAGTACTTCTCATTCCTTGACTTCAGTGTATACCTTTGTCCTAGGTGTTGTTGCTTTGGTGTATCTCTGGCATTCTTTCGGTTTCTTGGCTGTATACCATGAGCTCTGCCTTTGTGTGGACTGTTTGTACTGCCTAGAATGCTCTTCTCCACCTGCTAAATATGTGCTCATCCTCAGGACTTATCATAAGCACCTTTTTTACAGGGGATATTTGTCTGTTCTCCCTTACTAGGTCAGATCTCTCTTTTGTAGCTTCATGTACACTTGCCGTTTTTAGAATCATAAGTGGGATTACTTGATTAGTATCTTTCTCTTCCACTAAGCTGTAAGCTTTGTGGGAGTAGGGACCATGTCTCTGTGTCCTCACCATTTTATTAGCACCTAGCATAGTGCCTGGTACATGGTAGATACTCAATAAATGATTGAGGAATGAATGAAGACAATCCTATGCATGGACTTGATAAAGCACTTAGTCCTTTGAAAAGGAAGATGGTTCTGTGTGTTTACTAATCTAAAACCCACTAAAGCAACTAATAAAAGATTGGTTCTTTAGTGTAGGGAAAATTTTATACGTATTTGAATCTTTTAGGGGATGAGCATAATGTTTGAACAAATAAAAAGACTGAGTGAATAAATGATGAGAGATACGTCCATTAGAATGTTTGACATGGTTATAAATATTCTGTCAAAAATTTGCAATTTTAAATTGCAAGCTATAACTAGTATTCTAATGGTAAATGTGTATGTATCATTTGGTTGAAATTTCATGTTTAATAGAAAATTTGGAAATATAATTTAAGGTGAAAATTGAAGAGTGTAAATTCTGGAAAATGTTAAAGGTGAAGTTTTATTTAAAAATAAAAATTTTGATAATTTATTTAGTATGGAATTGTACTAACTGTATTATGAGCTCTGTAGGCTTGAACTATCTTCAGGAGCTCATAGTTGAATAAATAGGATGCACATTACACAAGCATGTCCTTTATTGAATATGAGTTCCTTGTTGGATAGATTTATTGCAGACATCTTCCATCCCGTGACTTGTGTATCACTCTATTGTGTCTGTGAGGAATAGAACTTCTTAATTTTTTAAAAAGATTTTATTATCTTTAGAGGGTAAGGGAAGGAGAGAGGGCGAGAAATATCAATGTATGGTTGCCCCTTGTGTGTCCCCTGCTGGGAACTGGCCTGCAACCCAGGCATGTGTCCTGACTGGGAATCGAACCGTGATTCTTTGATTTGCAGGCCTGTGCTCAATCCACTGAGCTACACCAGCCAGGGCAGAACTTCTTAATTTTAATGAAATTCAATTTTAAAAAATTTTTCTTTTATGATTAGTACTTTTTGTGACTACATTTTCCCATTTGTCTTAAAGGTATCTTCTAATATCAGGATCTGTATTGGTTTCCTAAAGCTGCCATAACAAAGTACCACAAACATGGTGGCTTAAATAGAAATTTATTGTCTCACAGTTTTGGAGCTGAAAGTCCACAACAGTGCTGATTCTTTCTGAGGCCTATGTGATAGAAGGGTCTATTCCATGCCTATCTCTTTGGTTTGTAGATGGGTGTCTTCTTCCTATATCTTTTTATATTGCCTTTTTTCTATACATATCTCAGTTCCCAAATTCTTCCTTTTTATAAGGACTCTGTTCATAATAGATTAGGACCTCCATTGTAATGACTTCGTTTTAACTTAATTACCTCTGTTAAGACCCTATCTCCAAATAAGGTCACCTTTTGAGGTACTGGAGGTTAGGATTTCAGCAACTGAATTTTGAGGAGATAACAGTTCAACTAACAAGATACATATAAGTTCGACACATTGCCTTAGGTTACTGTACTCTGAGTACTTACTCTGAGTAAGTACTCTATCCCAGTACTTGCTCAGAGTATGAGCAAGTATTGGGATAGAAATGAGAAGTCCTCCAGATCTTGTTTGAAAAAAAGAAATGAAAGTTTCATGTTTTGAAAACTGGCCCATGTAGTTGGAACCTGGTAAATTCTTATTACTCGTACCTTTATACAGTGTAAAACTAGTTTTCCAGTAGATGTCAGTCCCTGAATTTTAAAGTGCACCATGTGTGATTAAAATTTGGATTACTAAAAAGCAGTAACTTTGTTTTTTTCTTATTTTCTATTTCGTTATAGATTGTCTGAGTTTCCACATTTTCGAAATAATCGTAAAACTGCACGAACATCAGATACAGTTAAAACAAAAGATGTTACATCCAGATCTTGCCATTTGGATGATTGTGCAAAGACAGATCACAGAGTGAAATGTGATGCTTCTAAAGATGGACATCATAGCACTTCACTGCCAAACATCGAAAAAGAAGTAAAATTGCATTCGGAAAAAAAGAGCACTTTGCATTTGCCTACCTCTAATGAAAAACACTGCACCAATGGCATTTGGTCACGTTCCCATTATCAAGTTGGTGAGGGCAGCTCAAATGAGGATAACAGAAGAGGGAAAAAAGACATTGGATATAGCCAATATAGTAGAGGAACTGACAGAATACGAAAAGACTTAAACACTAGTAGTGGTGATGGTGAACCAAGGAATATAGAGGCTAGTCAAAGGCTACAAGGACATCCTGAGAAATATGGTAAAGGTGAACCAAAGACAGAAAGCAAAAATTCAAAGTTTAAAAGTAACACAGATTTGGATTACAAAAATGAACGTTTTGGCTGTTTCTGGCAGAAGGAGACCTTTAGAGAAAGATCACATACTCGAGTAGAATCTCAAAGTGACAGAAAACTACAAAGGCAAAATGAAAGATTACAAAATGCAAATAAAAAAGAACTTAAATCACAAGACAAAGAAGAAAGAAAACTTGATCAAAAACCGAAATCAATAGTAAAAGACCATGATTATTGGAGAAGATCTGAACGAGCATCTCTTCCTTATTCCAAGAAAGATATAAAATCTCATAATTCAAGTAAATATCATCTAGAAGAGAGAAGAGAAAGGGAAGATGGTAAAAGAGACAGAGGTGTGAGTAATCATAGTTTTCAAGGAGGAAGATGTTCATCCTCTCTTTCAACCAGTAGAACTCACAAACACATTGACTCTAAGGAAGTTAGTGCTGTGCACCAACGGGAACATACACCTTTAGAACCAGAAAGGCATAGAACTGAAGATAAGAGGAAAAGAGAACAAGAAAGCAAAGAAGAAAACAGGTATATGAGAAATGAAAAAAGAACACCTACAGGACATTTGCAGAAGGCTAACAAGGAAACTAAGCAAACCACTACTGATTTAAAGAGACAGAGTGGACTGAAAAATGATAAAGGTGAAGTCTCATTAGGTGTTTCTGAAGGCCCAGATAACAAAGACCTTGCAATTAAAGCTGAAAGTGGTCCAAATGAAACAAAAAACAAAGACTTAAAGTTGAGTTTTATGGAAAAGTTGAACTTAACTCTTTCTCCTGCTAAAAAGCAGCCTATTCCTCAGGATAATCAGTATAAAATAACCAGTACTCCACCACCCAGTGACATGTGTGATTTGGAGCCCTTGGTGCAGGATAAAACAGTGACATGTGTTCCCTCTGTGAGTGAACATAGTACAGAGGAAACCAAATTAAAGTTGTTGGAACCAAAAGATGCTCTTGCAGCAGCAGCATCTGAACCCAGAACTGGAATTCCAGAAATGAAAATGGAAGAAGAAAATAGTTTGTTAGTTAAATCTGTTGAGAGTACTATGCATTGTGACTTGCCCATTCGTGGTACAGAGACCTCCTCAGCACCTGTGGAAATGGAACAAACAGAATCTTTGTTTCCATCATCAACAGAAATGGAACAAACCATTCATGGTGCAAGGGCGGTAGTTCCAGTGATAATGGACGTATTACAGACAAATGTTTCTCAAAACTTTGACTTGGAATTAGATACTGAAAGAAATGGTAGTTTAAATACTTGCAGTATTTCTGAAGATACGGAAATGAAGGAGGCTTTTTCAACAAAAGTGGCCAAATCCAATGAAAGCATTTTACAGCGTTCAATCGAAAAAGCTGGTGTTTTGCCCCAAGTCCTTTCAGAAGTTGATGACTCAAAGTTGGAGCCTTCTGTTGAAGATACATCACTGGTTGAGAACAAGTCTTGTCATTTGGAGCCTTGCTTACCTAAAGAGACTCTAGAATCTTCACTCCAGCACACTGAGTTAACGGACCACAGAATGGAAATTGGTGAAACAAACTCAGTATATCAGGATGAGAACTCAGTTCTGAGCATTGACCTTAATCACCTGAGACCTATTCCAGAAGTCATCAGTCCCCTGAATAGTCCAGTAAGACCTGTGGCAAAAGTACTTAGACTGGAAAGCCCTTCTCAAGTTCCATTATATAATAGCCATAAAGGTAACTGTTTATATTATTTTTAATAACATATCTTTTTGTGAGAATGTAAAATACATAAGCAAGATGAAGTAGTTACTACTTTTTTGGTAACATAATTAACACTTTGAGACTCCCATTGTTAACTAGAAATTGAGCCTTAAGTCTAAATTTAGGTAGTTCTATTTTTTTAAGGCTTTATTTGTTTATTTTTAGAGAGGAGAAGGGGTGGAGAAAGAGGGAGAGAAGTACCATTGTGAGGTTGACTCTTATGTGGGACCCACTGGGGACTTGGCCTGCAACCCAGGCATGTGCTGTGACAGGGAATCGAACTGGAGACCCTTTGGTTCACAGCTGGTGCTTAATCCACTGAGCCACACCTGCCAGGGCCTAGGTTCATACAAAAAATGGGGGAATGGTAGGGCAGATTATTTTAAATACTCCTTGCTTGTTTTCGGATATATTTTTATTGTTCAAAGCCATCATCAGATGGTATTGAGTACGTGATACTGCTAACCTGAGTAAAGGTACCTGAACAATTGGTGATGGTCATCCAAATAACCAAATTCTACCTTGTAACTGTTGTTAGACACCTTCTGAGCACCTTCTGAGAACAGTAAAAACCAATGACATGATTAAATGTTGGGCATTAACGTTTTGCTTAAGGAAAAAAAGCTATTAAATGAAATGTCTATTTAATTTTTTATTATATTTAGTATGGAAATGTCAAATGACTAAGATTCAGTGGTCATGTGACTACAGCATACTTTTCTCTCCTACAGATGTGTTTCCACCAAATTCAGCTAATTCTACCTCAAAGAGTCAGTCTGACCTCAACAAGGAAAATCAGAAACCAATTTGCAAATCTGTGAAATTTACAGAAGTAGACTCCCATAAGAATTCATCTGTAGATGAATTAGAAGAAGGAGAAATTGTAAGTGATAGTGAAAACTCTAAGCAACAAAAAAATTTTGAAGAAAGTGCCAAACCTAGAGTTTCCACTGAAATGCAGAACAGAAGAACTAGCCCAGGAAGAAGGAAAAGTCCTGGACATTTGGATAAGGACAAAAGGGAAACATCTATAAAAACTCAGCAGTCAAAAAGGAAATGGAATAAAAGACAAAGTGAATCCAGTAGATCTTCAAAAACAGAGAAGAAAGATAAGACAGTGAGCACCTCTGTCCTGGAAAAAATAGTTCCAATTATTGCTGTACCCTCTTCTGTACGAGAGGTTATGCACATGTTACGAATGATAAGAAAACATGTAAGAAAAAACTATATGAAATTCAAGGTAAAATTTCCATTAAAACAATTTCATAGAATTATTGAGTCAGCAATTTTAAGTTTTACATCACTCATTAAACACCTTGACTTATCCAAAATCTCTAAGTCAATGACTACTTTACAGAAGACTCTTTGTGATGTTATAGAATCCAAACTTAAACAAGTTAAAAAGAATGGTATAGTGGATCGTTTATTTGAACAGCAACTACCAGATATGAAAAAAAAAGCATGGAAATTTGTGGATGAACAACTTGATTATTTGTTTGCAAAGCTTAAGAAAATCTTAATAAAATACTGTGATTTCACAAACTTTGGTAGTGACAGTGATGAAGGGAAATTTGAAAAAAATAAAGAGAAAACGCAGTATTCAAATTGTCAGAAGAGGAATGTGGTCAGTTCCAGCAAAGAAATGCTGAAAGAGAAATCTTCAAAATCAGAAGATTCTATTTATAATAGATCTTCACTGGGATGTAAAAAGTCTGAGGAAAAACGTCAAGACCAAAATAACTCCAATATTAACACAGTAAAGCATGATATTAAAAAAAAAATTAACACTTGCTTTGATAATATTAGGTGCTCTCAATCTGAAGAACAGTCCTTGGAACTAAACTGTCTGAACACCCCAAAGCCAGGAAAAATGGAAGGCAACACAATAGAGGATACACAGACTTCCCAGCAGGCAGCTTTGAAGCCAGAACGCTGTTTTGAGATTCTTACTGAACAGCAAGCATCTAGTCTCACTTTTAATTTAGTGAGTGATGCACAGATGGGTGAAATATTTAAAAGTTTATTGCAAGGTTCTGATCTTTTGGACAACAGTGTTAATTGTAATGAAAAAAGTGAGTGGGAGTTAAAGACTCCAGAGAAACAGCTGCTAGAAAGCCTTAAGTGTGAATCTATGCCAGCTTGTACAACGGAAGAGCTGGTTTCTGATGTAGTTTCTCCATGTCCTAAAATGATTAGTGATGATAATTGGTCATTATTATCATCTGAGAAAGGTCCATCTCTGTCTTCAGGGCTTTCGTTGCCAGTTCATCCTGATGTGTTGGATGAAAGTTGTATGTTTGAAGTGTCCACTAACTTAGCTTTAAGTAAAGATAATGTATGTAGTTCAGAAAAGAGCAAGCCCGGTATTTCTTCCATACTTCTTGAAGATCTAGCAGTATCTTTAACAGTGCCATCACCTCTGAAATCAGATGGTCATCTCAGTTTCTTAAAGCCTGAAGTTTTATCTAGTTCAACTCCTGAAGAAGTTATTAGTGCCCATTTTAGTGAAGATGCCTTACTTGAGGAAGAAGATGCATCTGAACAAGATATTCACTTGGCTTTGGAGTCTGATAATTCAAGCAGTAAATCAAGTTCATCGTGGACAAGTAGGTCTGTTACTCCAGGCTTTCAGTACCACCCTAATCTACCCATGCATGCTGTCATAATGGAAAAGTCCAATGATCATTTCATTGTGAAAATACGGCACACGGCACCATCTACCTCTACTAGTCTTACACAGAATATAGTGGCTAATGAGTCGTTGACATCTTTTCCCAGAGTGGGAAAGGAAGCTGATGATGCAGCAGAGAAGGAGTGTATTTCAACTCAGGACACAGTTTTTAAATCTGTGGAGGAATTGAAACATTCCAATGAAAATGTTGACAGCAACAAATTAGCTCATGAAGAGCAGGGTTGTATGATACAAACACAGGTTCCTGATATATATGAATTTCTTAAAGATGCTTCAGGTAAAGTGGGTCATAGTAATGAAGTGGTTGATGAATGCTTGAAGTTGCATCAAGTATGGGAACCAAAAGTACCTGAAAGCATTGCAGGATTGCCTTCGATGGAAGATATTCCACATTCTGTTGAGGGCCATCTTCCAAACGCATATGTAGACCTCACAAAAGATCCAGTCACTGAGACTAAAAACTTGGGGGAGTTCATAGAAGTAGCAGTTCTAAACATGAATCAGTTGAGATGTTCTGGAAGCAATTTGGATCAGAATGCTCAAATCTTAGACAGTGTGCAGCCTGATACTGTAGATGCTTTTATTGATTTGACACAAGATGTTTCAAGTGAGAGTAAAAGTGAAGATAACCATCCTGCCTTAGCAGTTGGACACTTGGGGTGTCAGGTGTTTTGTGTAGATGAAGATAACTGTAAGGAAGAAAAGGCGCAAGTGGCAAGCAAGCCTTCAGAATGCATGGTTGAGGAAGCTTATATTGATTTGACCTCGGACTCTCCTAATTCATGTGAAGTAAAAAAGGATCTAAGATCAGAACCAGCATCAAATTCTGATAGTTCAGAGTTGCCTGCAACTTTGGATAATGCTCACAAAAAGAGAAAAAGCCTTTCTAATCTAAATCATTCTTGCCAGAAAAAACAGAGAAAGGAAACAGACTTAACTAGTAAGGAAAAGACCAAGAAAATTACTCAGAATTCTGGTGAGAGTGGTGAAGATCCCCGAAGGAAAACCAGTAAGAAAAAGGCCCCTGCAGTGACTAAAGATCCCTCATTGTTAAAGACAAGCCCAGGCATTAAGGACCCACCAGCAGCATCTGGCATTTCTCCTATAAACCTTTCTGCGAAGAATATCATTAAAAAGAAAGGAGAAATTGTAGTTTCATGGACAAGGTAAGGATCTTATAAGACATTTAGATCACCAGGAAATTTTGAGAGGCCAGAAAGCTATTGTGTCATGTCATCATAGTTATATCCTATTGTGAAATAAGGAAAGTGAGGACTTCAAAAGTAGCCAAAATTAACAGAGGACACGTTCTGGGATAATCTTACAGCAGTGCCTCTTAACCAGGGATGTGTATTAGCACCATGGATAGAACTTTTCATTGTGTTTAACCTCACTTGTTTAATTAAAAAAATACTTTTATTTGTAAATAATTGGTATAATCACATTTTAGAAAGGAATGACAGGTGGTGAAATAGGGCAAAAAGCCTGAGTCTTTACAATTTGAGTTTTTCCCTAAATTAAGAGTTTTTAAAAAATTTTGTAGACAGGTTGTACCTTTGACTTATGTGAACTTTTTAAGAAATGCAGATTTAAAGACCTCATTTGAGATGTAAGCTTAGCCACATTTGGGAGCCATTGGACTCTAAGTGGTTCATGATCTTCAAGCTTAACTAGAATGCATAAGGAAGGAAGCTGAATTTTGTTGAAATTTTGTTGCATTTCAGGTAATTTAACAGCATAGTAAAATCTCAGAGATTGTAATAATAGATATGGGGAATTGGAAGGTTTGGATTCTATTTTACATTTGTTCTTTTGCTTATTGAGTCTATCGTCATGTTTGGGCCCCAGTTTTTAAAGTAAAATTTAAAATCTATACTTTTGTCATTGGAATAATCAGTATGTTTATAAAATTTTGGAAATACATATGAGCTTAAAGATAAAAATCATTCATAATCTTATTTCTCAGAGACAACCATTGTCCATATTTTGATATACACTTTCTTTTTTCAATGGGTTTTAATAAAAATGTCACCTCCTATAAGTGGACATTAAGGCAGTGGAAATTTTGTTAGCTTTCTGCTGTAATCTACAAAAGCTAAATAACATTTTCCCTCCTTAGAAATGATGACCGGGAAATTTTAATGGAGTGTCAGAAAAGTGGGCCATCAATGAAAACATTTTCTTATGTAGCTGCCAAGTTGAATAAAAATTCATCTCAGGTAACTTTGCAAGTTCTACATCTCTGTAGTTTCACAGATGTTACTAGTCTATTTTTTAAAATATTTTATTTATTTATTTTTAGAGGGGAAGGGAGGGAGACACAGAAGGAGAAAAACATCGATGTGTGAGAGAAACATTAATTGGTGGCCTCTTGGGCACCCCAGTTGGGAACCAGGCCTTCAACCCAGGCGTGTGCCCTGACTGGGAATTGAACTGGTGATTCTCTACCAATTGAGCCACGCCAGTTAGGGCCAGATGTTACTACTCTAAATACTTAGACTTCATTTTCGACATGTTTAAAATATATAGATACTTCTTTAAAAGTATGGCATTTCATGTGGGACTGTTAAAAACTTGGTGATTATGCAAGAACAATCCTATTTTTTTGTCTTACCAATTTGATCTCAAACAATTTTGTAGTGTCTATTTGTTTAAGAAAGGTTAATATTGAGACTTGACTTGGGGTGATGAATACACAATAAATACAATATACAGATGATGTATTATGGAATTATATACCTGAAACCTATATAATTTTATTAACCAGTGTCACTCCAATTTAAAAAGTTTAATATTGAAAGTTAAACTAGCAATCACCTTTGGTATGAAGATACTTATTCTTCTAGACATTACTTTATTTCTTTATTGTTAACAGTAACTTTCTTTAGATGTTTTGTGAAAATAGCCATTCCAGGTTTTTAAAAAATCTTACTGGGATTTTTATAATTAACACTCACTTTTAACTTTCCAGGTCTCAGAAAGATTCCAGCAGCTATTGAAGCTCTTTGAAAAGTCAAAATGCAGGTAGTTAATGGTTATGCTACAGGAGACTCATAAAATAAATATTAGATACTGTAACTGCAGTTAATGGCCTGTTAGTCATTGAAGATGTGAGTAGTGGGTGAGAGACATCCAGTTGATTTCCTGCTTCATTCACAGCTTGGAGGATGATTGCTCGTAGTAATCTTCTGAGGTCACCACATCCACAGGACGTGCTCAATTGCAGTTTACATCATCATGGCATTCCTCCTTAACCTTCTGACTGCTGATGGGTCTAAGGTGGGGGGAAGTCCCATTTGATGATTAATAAGAAAAATTTTTATAAATGAAAAATAAAATGTTCTCGAATAACAGTTTGTTTCATAGGCAATGAATTCTGTGCACTCATAATTGAGTATTTTTTGCATACATTTCAAAAAATTTTATATTTTAAATTAGGAGTGCTAAAATAGTTTGAAATACAAAATAGGCATCCATAAACATTAAATCCATTGTCATCTGAACAGATGACATGATTTACCATGTAAAATTATTAATAGTGTTGACAGGTGTGTTTCCTCAGTTTTTTAGGACCATTTTTGTACAGGTTTGTTAAGGTAACAATGTTTATCAGCAGGATTTCTTTGTAAGAAGTCAGTTGCTTACATGTTTGGGCTTCACATCAGAAAAATTGTAAAGATATTTAACATAACACTGTTTTTCAGTCAATTTGTAGTCATAATTAAATGCAAAACACCCAATTTTAAATTAAATTAAGTTCAAATTAAATTAAATTAAATTGGAACAGAAACCATATTTGGCCATAGACCTCAGTGTGAAAAGGTTTTTAATATATTTGAGTTATAAATCTATTTCTAGACCGTATATATCTTTTATGTAGACATTTTATATATAAATGTCTATACGTAATGTAATTTCAAAAGTAATGTAAATGTCAAAAGTACTTTTGAGAGGAAACTGTTCCCCTTCCCCCGCCCAAGTACTATAGTCTCATTAAATTGTTTTCAAAAAGTGTAATGATAAAGTTTCCAAACTTATTCCATAAAAAGCTAGTCTTTAACATTAATATTAACTAAGTGGAACTCATTTAAAAGAACAACACTTATGAAATGGTCATATAAAAATAGAATCATAACTTTAGCATTTTCTTACATTACAGATAAGCTGCTGAATTCCCTGGAGTCTTAATTGATAATGCTTACTGCACAGGAGCTTGGAATCCCTCATGTTTTAAATGAGGGAGCAGAGGGCAGTTTTATGACATTGGATTACTAGATAATCTACATTTGCTGTAACTTGCTGACTCTTTAATCTCAAGTCAGCTTGTTCTAGTCATCAGTCTGATTTGCTTATTGGTTATTGGTCAAGATACTTATTTTTAAACAGGTTAGAACTTGTTATTAAGATAAAAGCAACAACAATATAATATTGAGACCTTAGTTTTGATATTTCAAAGAAATGAGTTTTTTCTAGATATTTAAAAATAGTTTTGTAGCATTAAAAATTAACCATTATTTACCTTGTTTTCATATATTTTTATTTGCTTTTCTAATTGCCTCTCATTTTGGTAAATTGTAAAGTAATTTAAATAGTGTATCTGTAAATATGTATACTTAAAATAATGTAAAATATTTTGTGTGTATCTGTGTTTGTGTGTATCATACACATAAATGGCTTTGCCTAGCCAAGAATTTTTTTTATCTGTATAAAACTTTTTGTATAAAGTTTGCTTTGGATATCAGTAATGTATGTATAAATAAAACCATGTAAAGTTCTGTTATAGTTTGATTAGAACTTTTTTTTAGTGTGTTTGGATAAGAGGGAAAAAAAGGTAAAACTCCCAGGGGACATGAGAAGCTATTGTGAAATGGTTCTAAGTAGGGGTGTGGATTGCTGAATTTCATTGAGTAGATTTATTAGAGAAAACCAGTTGCCTCTACCTGCTTTCTCAGCTCAGCTTCTAGAACCATGGACCAGACCTCGCTGCAGGAGTCCTCACAGATGATAACATCAGGGCAGCACAGGAAGCCCTTTTGGGTGAAGATTTGGGAAAAATAAGGATCAACTACCTTGAGCATTATTGTTTGCTCTTCCCTCTCCCGAGTCACAGAACTGGTGGGTTATTATCTAGGCCCATGACTCCACAAGTGCCTTAGAAAATTGCCATTTCTCCTATGGTATCTGAAGGGGAAGCCCTCCTCTGAAGGACAACTGGTAGATAACAAACTGAAATAATGAACTGGTTTTGTAGTGCCTCGGCTGTCCATTCTATTTCTTATTTCCTTTCCTCTCTTTGAACCTCCAACATAGCCTAGAGGGCTGGCCCTCAGTTCTTGCCCAGTGTGTAATGTCACTCAGAAGAGTCCATACCACCAGGTTAAATGAGTTCACAAGCCAAAGTAAAGGGACAACTAAGATGCCAATGATTCAAAGGAAAACAAGACCATCAGGAATTAAAAATAAAGCCAATAAACGCAGCCCTGGCTGGTGTAGCTAGGTCGGTTGGGCATCTTTCTGTAAACCGTAAGGTCACTGGTTCAGTTCATGGTTGGGGCACATGACTGGGTTGGGTTTGGTCCTCAGTTGGGACACCTGCAGGATGCAACTGATCGATGTTTTTCTCCCTCTCCTCCCTCCCTTTTCCTCTCTCTCAAATCAATAAAAGAAAAAAAATTTTAAAGGCAGTAGACTTTTTTAAAAAAGATTTTGGTAATGTAACACAAGAATAAATAATAAATCAAGTATAAATATAAAAACTAACAGTAAAATGCAGTAAAAATGGAATGGATAAAACTGAAGAATGAATTAGTTGGACATTCAGATCGAGAAATTCCTAGAAAGAAGAAAAGATAACCAAATAGTAAATATGAATGCAGATTTAAGTGAGATGGACAGAAGATGTGCCAATGTTCGTTCAGGTAACAAAAGAGGTCCAGGAGAGGAAACAAAAGATTGAAGGGCCATAGAATGCCAGAGAAGAAAGTACCTCCATCTAGGCATACAGTGAAATTAAGAGTATCAAAAACAATGAGCCCTGATAAGCATAGCTCAGTGGGCTGGGTGTCATACCACAAACTGAAAGGTCTCTGCTTTGATTCCTGGTCAGGGCACATGCTTGGGTTGTGGGCCAGGTCCCCAGCTGGGGGTGTGAGAGGCAACTGATCGCTGTTTCTCTTGTACATCATGTTTCTCTCCCTCTTTTCCCTTCTCCCTATAAATAAATAAATCTAAAAATGTTACCAAAAGATAATGAGAAAAATCTAAAAGCTTTTAAACAGTAAATTAGATTGATCTCAGTCTTTTCAAGAGCAATACTAGCTGTAAGTATTTTTGAAATGCTGACCTAATATTTTATATCGGTTTAAATTGTTATTCAAATATAAGGGCTTAAAAATACTAAGATTTACCATTCGGAGATTCATGTTGTGAACAGTTCTTGAGAAAACACTTAACAAAAAGAAGTCCAGGAGATAAAAGAGCTAGGGATTAAGAGTGGTCAAATATTTTGGTAATGGGTGTGTAAAGAGGAGAAAGATAAAAAATGTAGTATATTAATAATAAACCAGAATTTTTAAACAATATCAACATGATGAAGGTCAAAGGACCATAAGAATGTTCAAGTTCTTGCCTTGTTAGGATGAAGGTATAAATATAAAAATACTGAACTTTTAAAGATGAAGTATGTCACTCAGAAAAGTGCACAAAGTTGGTGCAGCCACTGTGGAAAGCAATATATAGATATCTCAAAATAATAAAAATGGATCTGCCTTTTGACCCAGTGATCCCAATTCTGGGAATATGTCTGAAGGAACCCAAAACACTAATTTTGAAAGAACATAAGCACCACTATGTTCATTGCAGTGTTATTTACAATCACCAAGACCTGGAAGCAGCTCATGTGTCCATCAATAGATGAATGGATAAAATAACTATGGGACATTGACACAATGGAATACTACTTGGCCATAAAAAAAGAAAATTTTGCCCTCTGTGACAGTGACTTGGAGAACATTGTGCTAAGTGAAATAAACCAATCAGAGGAAGACAAATACCACATGGTTTCACTGATATGTGGGATGTAATGAAGAAACAATTAACAAGGAAAATGGGGACAGTCTTGATGGAGAGCAGGATGACAGCTAGTAAGGGTAGGGGGGTTAGGGAGTGGAGGGACTGAGCAGAAAAGAAAAAGGTCCATGGTCATGTAGCTCAATAGGTTGGGCATTGTCCTGCAAACTGGTATGTCACTGGTTTGATTCCTGGTCTGGGTGCATGGCTGGGTTGTGGGTTCAGTCTTGGTCATGGCACATACAAGAGGCAACATGTTTCTTTCTCTCCCTCACTTGCCCTCTCTCTAAAATAAATAAATAAAGTCTTTTTAAAAGAAGATCACGAATGAGTAGAAAGCACAATGAGAAGAGTCAAAAGTGGATCTGAAGGACAAAGAGAAGCTACTCTGTCATTTCCTTTGTTTATGTCTGTGTAGAGATGATGCAGAATATTTCCAGGACTAATGCAAGGAAGAGAGATAAGGGGACTGGGTCTGGATTATCCGAAGATGGGGTATCTCATCCCTCAAAAATTGAGAGATTCTGAAAAAGACAAATAAATAGAAACCCCAAGCTTTCAAGAAAAAAAGATTATGAATGGATGTTTATTTTATCAATAATTTCTCCCTTTATTTTGTGAATGTGCTTTATCACATTGATTTTTTAAAAATATTATGTGAACCTTGTAATCTCAGAATAAGCCTAACGTTAACGTATTATATCCTCTTTATAGAAGGTTAGAGTTGGTTTGCTAATGTTTAGGATAATCTGCAACATTTTTTTTTTAGGATATTGACCTAAAAATGTTCTTTCTTAAGACATGACAAAATCATGTCTTGTCAGATTTTGTTATCCAGGTTGTTATGCTAGCTTCATAAAATTAAGTTCTTTTTTATTTCTATTCTCCGTAAGAGGTACATATACGATGGGAACTTTTTTCTTTTTATTTTAGTGGGGGTGGAAGGGAGAGAGAAAGGGAGAGAAAAATTGTTTGGTTACCTCTCATATGTGCCTTGACAGGGACCGAACCTGCAACCCAGGCATGTGCCCTTACCAGGAAGTGAACCCGAGACCTTTTGCTTTGCGGGATGACACCCAACTAAGTAATTGAGCCACACCGGTCCAGGTTGAAATGAGTTTTTTTGAAGAGAAAATGTGTAAAATGCCATAATGGCATTTCTCTTGGAAACCCCTTATTATCTTATTGAAGTTTCCTTTGAGTCTCCTTAGCAGATGAGGGACTTGACACAATGAGCTTTCCTCTTCAGATGTTGCTCCTGTCTGTTTACATGACTCTCTTTTCCTTTAGTATTATGTTGGCTTTCACAGCCCTAAATGCTTTACAGACGCTCTGTAGAAAACCAACAGCCCGCTCTTCCATCACCAGGTGAATGAAGTGGCATGGTGAGTATTGGTCTCGTTGACTGGCACAAAGGCAGCAGCTAGCGGAACTGGCACGCATGTGGATCTTCATCTTTTGCCTTTCTATCCTGGGACAGTTATTCTCTCTAACATTTCTGTTCCCTTTTGCCTCTCCAAGTGTGTCAGGGCATGCCAGTGACTCTATCCTACATTCAGCATAACTTTGGAGAGTGGAAGTGGGAATGTTGAAAAATCTTGTTCTCTACAGCAGTGGTTCTCACCCCTTAGTGTGCGAATGCCTGCGGAGAGCTTGGGCTGCCAGGAGGAGACAGTGGCAGGTTATGCCAGGGTTACTTGCCTCGTCAGGACATTTCAGGTGATTACTGTGAAGGCATGGTAGGGTCACCTACTCTATGCCTCTGTCGCTTTCAGATTCTCTACTTAGAAAAAATTTTTCTTGAGCTGTCTGTGTCAGTCTAATAGGAAATCACTAGAACATGTGATCTACAGACAGGCGCAGCCCCCTCTCAGTGGTCTAAAAATGCTTCATCTCGTTTAGATGCTTTTCTAGCATAGCATGATATGCAACAATGCTGGGGGTTAGATTGTCACTCCATTATTACTCGTTCACATTTGATGAAGCTAGACTCGCCCCAGGCAGCTATTGATGAAATCGGACATGACCCATTGATCTGTTACATAGATTCCTAGAGCAATTAATCGACGGAAAGAAGTGCTCTTGTTCAGATCATTGTAATCATTCCCAAAAGATAAAGGAAAATTCTCATTTGTTTCACTTTTCACTTTCAAATATGATACACCAGGACTGGCTCCAGCATGGTGTCAGTTAGAAAAAAACAATACAAGAGAATTGCAAAACAACGAAGGACGTGTTGACCTCAGGAGAGGACTAGGGTAGACTCCATCGATCGAAACTACTGTGCTCGTTCTGGACCGGGCCCCAATGCCAGCTGAGCAGAGGCTTTATATCTGCAACCAGCAGCCGCTGTCGCACTAGTAGCCACACATGGTCCCTCTTTCAGGTTTTTTGAGCCCAGTCACTTTTGTGGTCCACCTGTAAGGTAAGTGGTAAATATGTGGGTTTTCTGGTTTATAGAACTATAGGAAATCCCTGTGTGGATAGAAAGATAAGATGTAAAATAAAATTTAGGAAAGAAACACCAGCTTTTTACAAAGGAAATGCTAAATTAATATTTGATAATAGAAGAAAATTCAACAATATTTCTAGGAAATATAGTCATTTAATGGTAAAAAGTAGTTATTTTTAGTAAACAGGAATATTTGTCTCAAGGATCTGGCCTTTGCATGCCAGTATGAATGACTGTATTTCTGTTTTTCATGTTGGCCTAGTTCTCTTTTACTTGGTGTTTAAAAGTAGTAATTTTGAATTTTTAAGGATATAGTGGCAAAAGGAAGCATTAAATAATTTAAGTCAAGTAGAGAATAAGTTAATGGCATGAGTTAGCTTTTTCACATTGGAGTTTTTATATAAAATAGAAGCTCTAGATTTTTTTTAGTGTTAAAGTTATTTTTTAACAAAGAATAATGGCCAGAAGTTTTTAAGTGAATGCTTATGGGAAATGAACTGAACTCTATGAGGGATGAGAGGACTTAATAAATTATTGCTTCAGTTAATGAGGTACAAGTCCAATATTTTTAAATCCAATTTTTATTTGGGAGTACTTTATATGATTGCATTGTTAATTTTTGAATTTTAAGCAATTTACAAGTAGGTGGAGTAAAATATAAAACTCTCATTAATACTCCCTTCAAATTCTGAGAGAATCTATATTTAAATTTTATTTTAAATACTGTTTATATACATGTATGCACATACAGGTATAAATTTACATAGATGGATTACCTTGTATAAAAATCAGTCATGCTTCTTTAGAAGAAAGGTTGTTTTCTTTTTGCCTCTCCCTTCTTCCTCCAAACTCCCCCCTCCTTTCTCGTCACCTCCCACAGGCCTCCAGTAACCTATAGCAACTTCCTGGTGTGTGTCCTTCTGTTCTTTTCCCTCCATGCTCATGTAATCCCATGCACATACATCATATATATGCACACATAATTATGTACATTAGCATGATTTTATTTCATTCCGTGATATACAGCCTCACATTGAACCTATGGATCAACTGATTTGGGGAGAATTGGCATCTTCACAAATAATAATTGAGGATATGAATCCATGAGTATGGCATATCCCACTATTACTATATTTAAATAGTGGTATGTGCATGTGTGTTTGGCATTAGCAACTGTTCTCTCCTTGAAGCCCCATCCTGCTTTGGCTTCAATGGCATGACCCTCATGTTTTCCCCCTTTCTCTCTCGGGCCATTTCCTATTTTCATTTGTAGACTTTTTTCCCACGCTATTTCTCAGGTTTCTGTCATTGCCTTGCTTTTCTTTCTAGTCCCTGAGTGATCTCATCTCCCTATTCAGGGACTGTTCACAAATGTTTAAATGTTTATCTCTGGTTTGCACCATTTTGTTGTTATTCTCTGGAGCCAACTGCTTTCTGGACATTGCCACTTAAATTTTTTTGAATTTTACTTTTCAATGACAGCTGACATTCAGTATTATATTATATTGGTTTCAGGTGCACAGTTTTGTGGTTAGACAATCATAATTTACAAAGTGCTCCTCCGATTCTTCAAGTGTCCACCTGGAACCATATGCAGTTGTTATAATATTTTTTACCATATTCCCAGTGCTGTACTTTACATCCTTGTGTCTATTTTGTAACAATCAATCTGTACTTCTAAATCCCTTTACCTTTTTCACCCATCCCAGACCCTCCCCTCTGAGTCTGTTTTTCTTTTTTTGTTGGTTTATTTTGTTCTTTAGATTCTGCATATAAATGAAATCATGGGGTATTTGTCTTTCTCTGTCTGCCTGACTTCACTTAGAATAATACCCTCTAGGTCCACCCATGCTGTCACAAATGGTAAGATTCCATTCTTTTTTATGGCCATCTCCACTTCTGCCATTTAGTTTTGTTGGGTAAATTCTATGTTTTTTCCAATTATAATTTCTGTCATTGATGTGCTTAAAAGGCCTTTCCCTACTTTGAGATCGTAAAATATTTTTTTACATTTTATTTTAATACTTTCACAGTTTACTTTTTTTAGAATTAATACTTTATTCTATCCAAAATTTATACAAGATGGGGAAAAAGTAGGTCTACACTTATTCATATGGAATACAATAATTAATTAATAACACAAGAACAAACTCTGTTTTGCATACTCACAACTGTACACCTGCTTTTGCCCAACTCTGTATTTGTGTTTGAAGGTAAGTAGGGAAATATTTTTATGTTTTTGCTTTTGTAATTTTGATTTTATACTCATTTGCTTTTTCTCACTATTTGTCCATTGTATATGTTAGTGGGAGTGCTAAGTACTAGGAGGGCTGGTCCAGGTATATCTTGTTCACTGTTGAATTTCCTGACATCTAATAGGTGCTATTAAGATTCTAGTAAGTGTTGAAGGAGTAAATTATGGAAGAAGACAATTGTTTCATTATTTGTTTTAACATAACAACACTTTCCTATTTTTCCTCCATATATTTTATATTTGGAAGTCTTCCACATCTTACGAGATTTTAACCTACCAAGTATTTTAACCTCATTGAACCTTGGAAAACATTAATATTTTTCAGGGTAAACCAAATAACTTGTTCATGTCAGCTATGCCTTGATTCTTTTCCAAATCCAAGGTTTGCTAGAGAAGCAATTTATATTCACTTTTCTTCTAAGATAGCAAACTTCCATGAAATCATGCTTTTTGGATGTAATCTTATGTCTTTTTGCTGTTACTGTTCTGTGCCTTCTTAGTCTTTACTGCTATTCCATGCTAGTTTCTGAGGGTTTATTTGACTGAGTTCTGTTTTCCTTGTACTTTTAGTCTTGCAGTGGGAGCCATGGATAATATATAATGAGAACCTTTGTTTTCCTGTTGATGATTACTCCAGTGAGAAGAATGAGTTTTAAAACGAAAAGATAATTCATCCCACTATCATTTATTGATGCTATCTATATGCAAAGACCAAAATGCTATAGATAGTCCCTCTGTGTACTTATGTCTTGCACATTTTTTTTTCTCTGTGAAGGACACACTTTTCCAGGAAGGGGAACATAAGACACAACCATCACACAACTCACTTTAGTTACGGTGCCACAGTAAGACTTGTTAAAGATCATGTAGGATATATGGTAAGTGGGGCATCTCAGCTGGGTTGACAAGTGAGCAAAATTGTGGGATGGATGACATGGTATAAATCCGAGGGCTAATGAATATGCTAAAATGACAGTCAACTTTGTGTGGGAGAGAAGAGGATAGGAAGAAAATTGGATCAGATTGTGGAGGGCCTTTAGTATTTTGTTTCCCCCCTCCAAAAAAAAACCCCCCTGATATTCTTTGGAACCATCCTATTTCATCAAGCATGGGCTGCAAATATTAGTACTGGAAAAGCTTTCATAGTTTTACTGACATAAAAAAAGAACCTACTGTTTTGCTGAGCCTGAGTCTTTATATGTTATATCCATGGATGTTATTAACCTCTGTGTGTGTGTATGTGTGTGTGTGTGTTTTCTATTTCAGACATTAGTCTTCTTACCATGGGGGATTGGAACTTATTGGGTGGCATTCTAGAGGAAGTTCACTCTCACTCAACCATAGTGGGGAAAATCTGGCTGACCATCCTCTTCATTTTCCGAATGCTGGTACTTGGTGTGGCTGCTGAAGATGTCTGGGATGACGAACAGTCAGCATTTGCCTGCAACACCCAGCAGCCAGGTTGCAACAATATCTGTTACGATGATGCATTCCCTATCTCTTTGATCAGGTTCTGGGTCTTACAGATCATCTTTGTGTCTTCTCCCTCTCTGGTGTATATGGGCCATGCCCTTTATAGACTCAGGGCCTTTGAAAAGGAGAGACAGAGGAAAAAGTCACACCTTAGAGCCCACATGGAGAATCCAGGGCTTGAACTGGAGGAGCAACAAAGGATAGATAGACAACTGAGGAGGTTAGAAGAACAGAAGAGGATCCATAAAGTCCCTCTGAGAGGATGTCTACTGCGTACCTATGTCTTACACATCTTGATCAGATCTGTGCTGGAAGTAGGGTTTATGATAGGCCAGTATGTTCTCTATGGGTTTCAAATGCACTCCCTCTACAAATGCACTCAACCTCCATGCCCCAATGCAGTGGATTGCTTTGTATCCAGACCCACAGAGAAGACCATTTTCATGCTCTTTATGCACAGCATTGCAGCCATCTCTTTGTTCCTTAATGTACTAGAAATATTCCATCTTGGAATCAGGAAAATCATGAGGGCACTTTATGACAAGTCAGGCAATGAGGGCGTTGAGGATGAAGGGGGCCCTCCGTTTCATTTGAAAAAATATTCAGTGACCCAGCAGTGTATGATTTGCTCCCCCTTCTCTGAAAGAATCTCTGTACTCCAAGCCAATAATCAGGAACAAGTCACCCAAGTGACTGTGCCGAAGTCTAAAACCTTGTGGCAAATCCCACAGGCCAGGCAACTTGATGTAGACACCTGCGGTGGTAAAAATAACTGGGCTGAGAGGGATCAGCACAGCGGACAGCTCCACGTCCACAGCCCATGTCTCTGGGATGACTGCGTTAGAATTCAGCACCCGGGACAGCAACCAGCTCATTCCTCCTTTGGCACGCAGAATGCAAGGTCCCAGTCCTGGCTAGGTATGCCAACGGCTCCAAGGCACTGTCCATCCTATGTAGTAGGAACCTGGGGGCAGTCCCAGGACTCGCAGCCCTCAGGGGAGCTTCTCACAGATTTGCACAGTCACGGCAGAGACAGCGATGGCAGCCTGAGAGAGAGTGGGGTCTGGACAGACAGACCTCGCTCGGGCAGTCGAAAGGCCAGCTTTCTGTCCAGATTGCTGTCTGAAAAAGAAGAGCTTCACAGTGACTCTGGAAGCTCCAGTACTCGGCATAGCTCTCGCTTAGACTCTCCACACCAGGGAAACAGCCCCTCGCTTCTGCCTTCAGCCTCTGGGCACAGAACCTCAATGGTAAGTAAAGACAGGCTGACTGATCTAGGAACTGTTGCAAGAGGTGTTCCGCTTGGACCCCTTCTTAGCCTCCTCTTTCCTCCTTTGTGGTGTGCATACGTTTGTGTTGAGAGGGAGGGACAGGAAGAGAGGGAGGTTAGTTTGTGGAGAGTTAAATGAATTCATTCAATAAATTCAATTAAATTCAATTCATAAAATAAGCTTAATTGAAAACTTACTTTATATGAATCTGACTTTTAGGTGCTGGGTGTGTAAATGGATAAGATGCCACCTATACCATCAAAGAGCTCAGACTCTGGGAGGGACACTTAGGGAGGCAACCACGTAAATGTGATTAAGTGTAAGGGGCATGTTGGGGGTTTGGGCAAGGGAGGGAGTTGTCACTTTTTGGATGGGTCAGAAAACTTTATATTTTTTCAATTGCAGTTGACATTTAATATTATATTAGTCTCAAGAGTACAGCATAGTGGTTAGACATTTGTATAACTTACAAAGTGATTGCCTCTATAAGTCTAGTGTCCACCTGGCACTGTCCATAGTCATTACAGTGCATTAGCTCTGTTCCCCATGCTGTAGTTTACACCTCCGTGACTCTTTTGTAACTGCTAATTAGTACTTACTGATCCCTTCACTTTTTTTACCCAACCCCCTCCCATCTGGCAACCATCCATTTGTTCTCTGTGTCTATACGTTTGTTTCTGTTTTGTTTGCTCATTTATTTATTTATTTATCTTAATAATCACATGGTATTTAACTTATTTCGCTTAGCATAATACCCTCTAGGTTCATCCATGCTGTCAGAAATGGTCAGGCTTCTTTCTTTTTTATGACCAAGTAATGTTCCATTGCATATATGTACCACATTTTCTAAAAGGTTCACAGTTGAAGTGCCTGGAACTGAGTCTTCAAGGATGTGAGGAGTTTTCTAGACCTAGTGAACTGGGGTACCTGGGAGTGGCCATCCCAGTCAAGGGGGCAGTGCAGACAAAGCCTCGAGGGGTGGCACAGCAGGGCTCTCTGGGGACTCACGTCTGGCTGGGGCACAGGGTGGTAGGAGGCCTGTGCAGACAGGGAGGCTGGAGAAGGGGGATGGAGGCCTTGAGGGCAGGCGATGGAGAACTGATTGTTCAAAAGAGCTCTCTAAAATGCAGCGGAGGAGGGACTGGGTCCAAGCTGCACTTCAGAGAGCTCTTTCGTCACAGTGTGGAAAACGGACCAGAGGAGGGATCGCTGGTAACCTTGAGCTGCCCTCGTCTCACCAAGGAAGGAGGGGTACTCCATTGTTTAAATAGCTCTGGGGTTTAAAAGTCATATACAAATATTTGGGGATATATTTCATAAAGATTAAAATCAATATTGTATTGATTTTAATTCTGTTCTCTGAACAGCTGCTGTGGAATAAACATTCTGTGACCACTGTAATGGGTATTTATTGTGGATTCTTTTCAATTCTGGGAAAAAGAATGACACTTTACCCACTGCTCCTAACAGTTGTTTTCATGGAAAAAAAAAAACAACGACACAACTCTTCCAAGTTTAGAACAGGGACTTCCCCATTAAACTCACTTGCTTGAGGTCACACACTTGCTTTTCCCTTTGATTCATTTTTTTGTGTTAATAAGTCCCTCTAACTCAGTTTCATATCTTCTATCAGTTTAGAGATGTTTTGCTACTGCAGTAAAGCTGTAACTTGAGGATGAATCATCCTACCTGGAGTTTTCCTAAAACGCTTCTCTCAGACTGATACTCATTTCTTGTCAGTGACCAGTCGTCTACCTAGGAGACCATGTTTAGCATTGATGTGTGGGTGTTTGGGCCCCTATGCCAAACCACAGCTGGCTTCTCAACTCTGGCTACAAATTACAGTCATCTGAGAACTTAACAAAATTTTTTTTGCATGTCCAGGATCCATCAATACCAAACAAATCAGAATCTTGGGGCATGGGAGGCAGGATCAGTATTCTTTCAACTCCCACGGTGATGGCAATGTGCAGCCAAGGCTGAGAACCACTTTTTAGAGTAACCTTGCAGGTGTCTCCTGCTTCTTATCTGCATCTGGGGAGTCAAGAAGACAGTTTTTGGTTCTCAGGCCCACACTCAATCCACTCAGCTGTGCCAGCCAGGGTTCTAGAAGACCATTTTTGTCGTGTTCCCTTTCTTGTAACTCCTTCAATGTGGGAGGAGGCTTTGTATGGGCAGAGAACGAGGGAGAGACAGCAGTGTTTGGTTGCGGCAGATTTTAAAAATTCTTCAGATTATCTTTTGGGAGAGAAGTTAGCCATGCTCAGGAGTCCTGAGCAGTGATTTTCAGCTGGTGTGCCACAAGAATTCATTATTACTAATATTTCACATATTTATTTAATATTTATTTATTTATTGTTTTAGAGAGGGGAAGGGAGGGAGAAAGACATAATGGGCAGGAGAAACATTGATCGGTTGCTTCTTGCACACCCCCAGCTGGGGACCTGGCCCTCAACCCAGGCACGTGGCCTGACCAGGAATCTAACTGGTGACCTTTGAATTTGCAGGATGACACCCAACCCACTGAGCCACACTAGTCAGGGCCACATTAATTTTTTAAACCTGTAATAACTGACTAATTTGGGGCTAACCTCCTTTCCCTTAGATTGTCAAATAAAAAAAAGTGACAACAGCCAACACAACAATTGCCATCTGGTGTGAATGAGTCAACATTATACCTATTTTTTTGTCTAATCAGCAAAAAATATATTTTTTGGTGTGCTGTAGAATTTTAGTCATTAGTTTATGTGTGCTGTGAGATGAAGAAGGGTGAAAATTGCCAGCTTAGAGAAAAGAAGATAAGGTGATAGACTCTAATTTTTATCTTTCTCTTTCTTCCCTGTGTTTTATGTTTCTAAGAATGATAAACGTGCCTTTGGCCACTGAGCTTAGGGTCACTTTTCCCCAAGCCTCTTACAGAGTTGACAGGCCACTTCGATCCCCACATGCTGGGAAGTCTCAGGACTGAGGCCGCAGCTGCCAGGTCTGAGTGCTGTGGCTGGGCTGGCACAACACGCTTCTTGTAACCAGAGGGATCTTCAGCAGAAAGTGGTGCAGCAGACAGGGGTTGGGCCACCCGCTTTTTATATACAGACTGTAAACTGAGTTTTACGCTGTTTTAGGTCCTAGATGGCAGAAGTGTTAGGACTCAATCAGACTTTCCAGCCTCCAGAACTTGAAAAATAAATTTATGTTCTTTTTTTTTAATTAAAAAAAAAAAGGGTGGGGAGAGAAAGAGAAAGAGAGAGAGAGAGGGAGAGAGAGAGGGAGGGAGGGAGGGAGGGAGAGAGAGAGATGGAGAAAAAAGAGAGAGAAAAAGAGAGAGAAATATCAACTGACTGATTCTTGCAGGCTCCCTGACTGGGAATCAAACCCACATCCTTTTGGTATACAGAACGATGCTTCAACCAACCAACTGAGCCATACTGGCCAGGGGACCATCTATATTCTTACCATGAATTGTCCTTGTCTATTTTTCTGCTGGAATATTTGCCTTTCTTCTGATTTCTAGGAACTCTTATATACTGTTATATTAACTTTATATATATATATATATATGTGTGTGTGTGTGTGTGTGTGTGTGTGTGAAAGCAAGACTTTTAGTCTGCTTGTCTCTTATCTCTATTTATGGCATCCTAAAATTTTTAATATATTAAATCTAAAATCTCTGTTACTTCTAAGTTCTTTGTCTCATTTGGGAAGGTCTTTTTTGATTCAACATTATTAATGAGAGTTATTAGATAGTTGTTTGAGGATGGCTTGTTATAATTTTTTGAACTCCTTGGCTTAGAAGCTCTGCATAATATATCAATTACCAAAGACTCTGAGGAAGAGACACACACTTTGTTAAGGGCCCAGCTGTGGTCTAGACCCTGCTGTGGGCTTCTTAGCTTCAACGCTGTGATTACTCCCGTTTTATGGATAAGGAAACAGATGACTTGTCCAAAGTCACACAGTTAGGATGTGGTGAAGCACACTACGTGGGATGTAGCAAGGACACAAGCCAGTATTTACCGGACAAGTGAATGAGCTGGAATTTTACTCCAAGCCTGTCTGACCTGACCCAAGCTTTCCCTC